>JAYJMB010054182.1:0-28193 GCA_036873735.1 Pouteria campechiana
GATCTAGTCCTTCGAGAAGCCTCAGTAAGCAACCCTATCCATACAAAGGGAAAGCTTGCACCTTCCTGGGAAGGACCCGATAGAGTTAAAGAAGTTATAGAAATGAGGCCTACCGACTCTAAAGGCTCAATGGAAAAGACATCCCAAAAACCTGGAATATCAAACATCTAAGGAGATACTATCAGTAGAAATTACCAATAATGCTTATTTATTTTGTTTTCATTATTGTATGAAGAAGATTTTTTAGCAATAAATATCTCTTTTATGCAAAAAATCAGAAAGATATTTTCTAAAAACATAGAGGAAATGAAACCGACGAGAAAAAAGTTTCGCAAAATGGAACCTTCAAACCTTAGAAAAGGTTGTCCCGCCCATCGGTTCTGCAGAAATAGAACTGACAAGAAAAAAGTTCTGCAGAACGGAACCTTCAAACCTTAAAAAAGGTTATCCTGCCCATCGGTCCCATAGAAATGGAACCGAAACCTTAGAAAAGGTTATCCCGCTCATCAGTCCCGCAGAAACGGAATCGATGAGAAAGAAATTCCGCAGAACGGAACCTTCAAACCTTAGAAAAGGTTATCCTCCCCATCGGTCCCAAAGAAACTGAATAGACGAGAAAGAAGTTCCACAGAAACGGAACCATGGGAAGGGATTCCACAGAATAGAACCTTCCAACCTTAGAAAAGGTCACACCTGGGATCTAAAGAAGGATTCCTGACATAAAAAATATTAAGAAAAAAGTAAAATTTGTATTTCACTTTGCCAAATGGCTAAAAAAATTACAAATACTCCCCATCCTGCAAAATATCATCTAAGTCAAGACGAGGGAATTTCCTAGCTAACTTCCTCTTACAGGACTCAAAAAACTGTTTACAACAAGTTACTACATGTTGAAGGAGCAGCTCCTAGCACTTCGGCTCCTCAACCAATTGTTCCAGCCACTATTGATGGGCCTGAGAAAGAGCAGCAACATATCTTTCCTTCAACAATGCAATCTCCTGTTGCTGCCTCTCTACCTTCCAAAGCAGCTACCTATTCATGAAGCTTCTTCTCCCGTTCGGTGGACTCGGACTGAATGCAAGTGAGACACTTCACTTTAGACTCGGTTACGAAAAAGGCGCGATCATGATCAATCCGCAGTTGAGACAGAGCAGCCTCTGCTTGCCATAACTTTGACTCCGCAGCCTTACATTCTACTCTTAGAAGATCTTCATTGGCCCGAAGAGCGGAAGCAGTCTCCTCTAAGTCTCGGAAGCGATTCTTTTCTTCTTCCAGATCTTCCTTCAAAGTTGCAGATTCCGCAATCACTCAGTCCTAGTCATTCTTTAAGGGTCGGTGCTCCCAATGCCAGTGGTCCACTTTCTCTTCTGCCTCCTCCAAGCGCTCAGTCCGGATTTGCAATTTATCACAAGTTGGGCAGAGCCGCTGCATGATAAGCCGCATCCAATCGATGAAGCTTTGCCACTTAAGGGAATGGCAAATCACTCCCAAAGAGGACTCCTCGAGAAAATCCTCCCAGGGTATGTCCAGATAACGGGACCGGTCTGCTGAACAAGCTAGCTTGGTGACGAAAGTGGCGGCCAACCAAGGATTCTCTAACAGAGAAGTAATTAGTCTGGCCGCCCTCAGAGCGACACTGATGGGCGTTGAAGGCCGAGAAGAAGTTTGACTCGCCGAAGCAGCCATCTCTTGAGAAGAGGCAGAACCAAGGTCGGAAATAAGACCACTAGTGCTAGAAGTTTCACCACAAAGACACTGAGCGAGTGGAGCCAGACTCGAACCTGTATATGGGCGCTTCATTGCACGAGCCAACCAGTAGGATGAAAATAAGCCTATACAAACAAAAAGAAGTCAGATATAGGTCTACAAAAAAATACTCTCTTACCAGCAAAAGTAGAGGAAGACGACCGCAATCCTGCAACTGCACCCGAAACCATTGATGCCGATGCAGAGAAAGCAGGCAAAGTCGTAGCCGCCCTAGTTGGTATAACCGATTCTGAAATGATAGGAACTGCATCAACCGTAACGGATGGGCTCGGAGTAATTGGAACCGTTGCAGCTGAGGTCAGAGAAACAGGATCAATAGGGTCCACTAAAATAGATAAGGTAGCCAAAGACACAGATTCGGTAATTACAGAACTAGAAAAAGAATAGGAAGTACTCATCAAAGCAATCCTAGACACAAAAGGAACTATGGCCAAAGAAGGAGCAGAAGTGGAAGAAACAAAAGTGGAAAGAGCAGAAGAGGAAGAAGTAGAAGTAGGAGCAGAAGTTGGATAATTTACTCCTCCCAGATGAACGTTAAAATCCATACCAAAGCGGATGCACTCCTCCAACTCCTACCGAACATAGAGAGTTGGAGGATGGACGATCTCGCCCGGAATGATGGATTCTTCAGAGGAAGAACGGGAAGGACTACTTTCAAAGGATACAATGGAAGGACCTGCCCTAGGAGAACTAATGACATTGATTAGTTCTAGCTAGATCGAGGGTCCCGCAATCTCCTCTTTTGACTGCCTTTCAAGCGGCTCCGAATGATCAAACACTTTAACTTGCGCCTCCCTATGGACTCCAAGAGAATTACGGCCAGAATCAGAACGAAAAGGATTCGATGAAAGGGAAGAAGTATTACCTCTTTGCTTTCGAGCAACGACCTTAACCCTCTTTCTCTGGGATGGTTCCGCTTCACTCCCGGAGGGAGCCACAGCAACCACGGAACCCTGTGCCCACCGGGACTGACCACCACTAGACCAAGAAATGAGGTCATACTCTTGGTCAATGGTAAGCCTAAGGTTCAGGAACAGAAAGGGCAAAGAAGTTAAAGAAGGAATGGGTTCAAGAGCGACAACCTCCTGACCCGGGAAGCCGCACAGATAATCCGCTTGACGGCAATGATTAGCCAAAACTAAGGCATCTACAGAAAGGGTACCAATAGTCATTAATCGGTACCTAATGAGATACAAATTGAACCATTCCAGAGGGTAAAAGACACAAGAGGGATAGACCAGGCTGGTCGTCCAAACAAAAGGAAAGGGAAAGTCTTCACTAAACTTAACCTAGGCCCAATGGCTCTTTCACTCGTCATCAGGATCAGTGACTCGAGCAAAGAGCTTACGCCAAGGAGTACAGGGAAGAAGAAAATAATAAGAAGAAGAATAAGGAGCTTTACTCCATTTAAAAATGGAGGAAAATGTTTCGAAGGAGAAGACATATATCTCCCCAAGCTGGTGAACCCAGCGACAAAAAGACATAACATAACGCCATCTATTCAGGACTAATTGACCCGGAGAGATGTTATAGCTAGGGAGAATGGAAGAAACGAAATGGTGATGATTTAAACGAAAACCAGCCTTGAGCGAACCCAAGGAAACAGACACATAACCCTAACGCAGATGCCATGGAAGGGCAGAAGAGTCTAGAAATTCCTAGCTCATGGTGGAAGGAAGAGGATAAAGCCTAAAGGCCGCCATAATAGCCTCAGAAACTCTAGGAAAAGACTTCTCGGCGGCCATTAAGAACATAAAAGAAGGATAAGATGAAGAAGGAGAAGAAAAATGATTACCTCGACAAAGAAGACAAGAATGATGAGCCTTTTCCTCGCAACGGCGTCTTAATAAAAGCTCTCCGCAAAACCACCTAGGGTTTCATAGAAAACCAAAAAACCAAAAGAGGAACAAGTTGGTTTCTCGCATATACCAAAAACCAGCCGTCTTTAAATCAAATCGCATTTATGGCTATACCACATGGACAAGGAAGAGCAACCAACATAAGTGCAGTGAGGATAATTACTTTAAGATTCAAAAACAATTTGAAAAGCCTGCCAAAGGACAAAAGAAAAAACCACCCTTCCAGATTCTTCAAAGAGACTACTCAAAAATCCGAGGAGGGTCCTAGGATAAAAACAGATCCGAACCTTTCTGGATCCATTACAACACCTCGATTTCGAAACTTTCCAAAATCCAAAGTGGGATTCTCTAACGGCGAGACTAATTTGAGAAGCGGATCCGTTGATTTGAAAAGTGGACCCGCCGAGATCTTTTTTAACAATCCAACCATTGGACAGATCCGTAGGAAGCTGCATATTTTTGCAAATAACTCACGTATGAAACTCAAAAGAGAAAGCATGCCGCGCTCTCTCCCAAGGGGGCACTGGTGTTAGGGAACTTTAACATATATATTAATTATCGAGCTGGCAACTACTACTTTATCAGGATCTCCTCGAATCCCACAAAATCTGAATTTAGGATATGTATCTTCAGAGATTTTTCTCCTAAATAAACTTCTTAGTTCGACCTGCATACAAATCTGCAAGACTCCCGGCTACACACCCTTGCTTATCTATAAATACAACCAGGCATGCATCCCTGAGACAACTCTCTCATGACTATCCCATCTTCCCTCGAAAAGTCCCGTTTACTAACTTGAGCTTCGAAGTATTAACATCGAGAACACCCCTGGCATTCTTTGATTCGTGTTCTAGTCTTGCAGGAATCAAGGAGGGAAGATCTCAAAAGCTATGTCAGCATTCCGTTTGGGAACGACTCAAACAAGTACCTAATTTTTTAAAATTATTTTTGGTAGGATAAAATTCATAAATTCATATGAAACATTTTTCTTTAGTCATTTGCACACTTGAAGTTTTTTTGGTTATGTTTAGACTGAGGAAAATATTTTATACCTATATATACCCTATGAGATATGCCCTCTTATTTTTTATCTTACTACTCAACAACCCATAAAACTCTTAAAATTTGCCTTACATTACCAAACTATTGTTGGAAATGCTTTAAAAAATAAATTCCATATATCTACCGCTATTTCATCTCCTATATCCCACTATATCCCGAAGCCCAAAGCTTTTTTTCCTCCCTTTGTTGGGGATGTATAGTGAAAATTGATATATCATTTTGAGTGATTTAATCTTAGTGAAGTAATTTGGTGGTTAGTTTTTGGTGGATAGATAGATCCAACTACCATGATATATCTACCCGTACCTGCCTAAAATATTACCATTTACTTTTTCTCTTTACCTATAATAGACTAAAAATTACACAACTTACTTGAAATGGTGAAAATATTCCTTTTATTAAAACTAAAAAAATGGATAATCATCTTTGGCATTATACCTTATACCCATGTGTACTCTAATATTCAAACATTGCCTAATTTATTTTCTTTTTTTTTTACATAGGATAAAATTCATACATGTCTACGAAACACTTTTCTTTATTATGGTATACACTTGAAATTTTATTTGCTTTGACAGGAGTTGAGGAAACATTCTATACCTATGTATACCCTAGTAGTTATGCCCTTTACTTTTTTTATAAACAATTCGATACCCCATTAAATTTCAGAAATTTTGTTCATTATTAGTAAGTCATGGATAAGAGAGATAACTATAAAAATCTATGTAAGACATACACTCCCATGTCATCTCCTATATCTTACTATATTCCAAAGGTCGAAGGTGTTTTTTATTCCTTTAATCTAGTACATAAGAGAAAATTAACATACTATTTTGATCCACTTCATCTTAATGCATTAGTCACGTGGTTATTTTCTCATATATATATATATAACTATTATGATATATTTTCCTATACCTATGTAAAATATTATTATTTATTTCATTTTTTTAGTTATTACAATTAAAATTATACAAGGGACGTGGGAGGTAGTGAGTTCGGCGCTGTAGTGCTCATATGGAGTGCCACAGCGCCAAGCAAACGGTGAAGCACCAAACACATTAAGTTTATAAGGAATCCACCAATTGAAAAAATAGAGGGAACAATTTTGGCACCGTGACGCCAAATGTAAAGCCGTGGCTCCAGGAAACGAACTATGGTGCTAATGTCTAGAAATTTTGGCGTCGTGGCTCTAAGAGGCAGAGCTGCGGCGCCACTCTTTATATGGTGTCTGTTCACACTCATTCATACCCCTTGTTGCTCTTCCGTCCATCGACCCTTTTCTCCTACTCCAAGCCATCCCCTACTTCAAAACTCAAACCCCACATCAACAAGTCATGTTCCCCACCTCAAGCATCTCCCATTTCTCAAGAACTCCCTTGAACTCAACCAGAAGTTCTTCTTCTTCAACCCTCTTCAGCAAATAGAACCCAACGTTGGGTATTGGGAATTCATGGAATCAGGTGTGTGCCAATTCTTCTGTGCTGAAATTATTATATTTGATTTGAGTTGGTGTTTGTGAGTGGAGTGACATAAATTTGGAAGAAGAATTTTGTGTGGATCGGAGGAGATTCATTGTGCACATAAAATGTTTGTGGAAATGCCTGAAGAGAAACGTGCCTTGCTTTGAGACGTGTTTGTGGAAAAGTCTGAGTGAAGTTGGGTTTGCATTATGTTGCTTGGATTGCTATTTGTTAAATGATTATTGGCGGCCTTTGGAGAGTTGTGATTATTGTGTCTAAATTGGAAAAATTGTCGTTGCATTTAAATTCTTTATCTATTTGCACATGGTATTTTTTTATTCTCTGAACAATGAAGATGATTGCTATAGCTACATAAATTATAGGGCAGCCAATTTGTTGAAAACTAGAAGTTTACATTTAACTGTTGTCGTCCCACCTAAAATCTGCAAGTGTGAGGTTGAGTGGGCTGATAATGTAGTTGTTTTTCTTAAAAACATGTATGATCCAGATTCATTTTTGATCAACCAATTATATTGAGTTTAAGCACCTTGCAAACTTCAACTCTCTTTCTTCCCTCAACTTTATGATATCATTCCATCCTAGCTACTAATGCATTGTTCTCTTAGTATGCCTTATGCTTGCCACTTGGATTCCTTCTTTTTGTGTTAATCTGAGTTCCCGTGGACTCTTTTTTGATGTCACTAGCTACATTTTCAATGCCTGTTTAGGTGAAATCTCATGTGGATTCAGATGATTTCATCAATCATCAGCTGGATAGCACTTTCACTATAGAGGGAATGGAGGACTTGATATGACTGACTTTATAGTGCCTCAGCTTAAATGGACTTATTTGTCCAAAGATGAAAACTAGAGAAAGAGATGGCAATGACTTCAGCTATGGTGGCGAGCACTGCTATGATTACACTTGGAAGCCAATTATTTAGATCATAAGGAGTGGATGTATTTTATGGTCATGATTCTCTTCATTTATATTAATGGGTAATTCTAAGATTTCTGGTTTTGCAAGGTCCACTTTTTTTTATTTCATTTTAGTGTTGACTAGTCAATAGTAAAAATGTGTAGTCGAGGGGTATAAATTATTCATGTTAGCACCAATGATGCCTCCCTTTGTATTCTTCTTGTGTTCAGATTCACCAATGAACTTTTCTTTTTCTTTTATCCTTCTTCCTCACCATGCATAATAGCTGCTTTGAAGAAGGTCAGAGTAGTGCAATTAAGCATTTCCTACGTTGAATTTGAGGACTCTTGTTTAATTTCAGTAGATTATGCAGGCGTTTTCAACATTAATATTTGGGTATTATAAGCTGGTTCTGGTATTTTGGGAATTTCCAGGAGTCTGTTTGGTCCTTTCATTGGCTTTTCTAAAACTATGTTGTTGGCTTCCATTAATACTATTTTCAAAGGATTTTGCATATGTTAAAGGATATTCAGCACAGCAGATCTACCAACCTGTTAGAGCTTAATACATTCTCTTCTGTAATTGATAGCCTTCAGAAACCATGATGGAATAGAGCAGGGTGCTACAGGTAGATGCTCAATGCAAGTTTCACACATAAACAGGCATACGTAGGTAATAAAATCCAGCAGTATCATTCAGTGGATCTGGATGGAGCTTCCAAAATTATGGATAAGTATCTTAACTGAATTTCTAAGGATAACATATCCAAGCTAGGTTTTCAGGCGGGCCAAGCTAAATAAAACTTTATCTACAAACAGTAAACTATCTACTGCCAGTAGCGGACTTGCCCTTTTACAATCCAAGAAAATTTGCCATGGGCTTGCATCTTGCACGCTAGCATGCAATGAAGGACTTGTGTTGGAGATTGTCTGATATTCTTCTGCAAGAAAACTTTTCTTTGCTACCATAACAAAGACAAGAAAGCATGAAATCCATCTGCAGATGTAGTGTTATAGAGAAAAATGATGTCCACAAAAATCATTTCATGACCAAAATGTGAATGGACAAGGACTAGTGACATTTAACAAATAACAAAGAAGGGTTGATGTAATCTGATTAATTTATCTGATGAAACATATGGGAACCAGTCAAGTTCACACGTATTTGTAATCTTTCTATCCATTCAAGTGTTTCTACCCTTCATTACATGGTCATCGTTTTCCAAAGCAGCATGCCTCCGCCAATTCTTGATTGCTTGTTTTATAAAAGCTTTTGCCTCATGTATCTCTTGGGTAGAGAACTTGTGTTCTATGATGCCTAGTGGTCCTGGCTACAGTACATTTACTACAGTCTCTATATCTAGGTACAGTTCCCTACAAAAATGGGGTCACCTAGCATGAATAAATGAGCGAGGTGGCAGGATCTTTAAAGGAAAAAAACAAAGAGAGAGAGGGAGCTCAACTGGAAAAATGAAACACATACAGTGGCAAGAACGCACAAGCAGGTCACAGTTCCAACTAGTTGGATCATGAGTCCTGGTTAAACAAGTGCAGTCTGAAACATCACTTGATAAGATTTGCTAGCCACCTTCTTTCTTGAAGGACCAAGTGCATTTTGAAATGGACTTATACATAGGCATACAACAGTATTTTCATACTAATACTTGTCCACAAAGAAATACACATACAGTAATTATTGGCATGATATTTATAGCTAACATGATAAGATTACTTTTGTGGGGAAAAAAGGATTGAAGAGTCTAAAGTTTAACTAGTTCAAGTCAACAAACTTTAACAATAAGCATTAAATATTGGGAACTAGCTATTTGTTTAATGGTGAGTATCTAGAAGAAAAAAGCATTGTGAACTCAACATGATAACGATGCAAACCTAACAAGATGAGTTGATATTTATAAATCACAAATTCTTCTTAGTACTTCATACAAGCTTTGGGGGATGATCCAGCTCTAGTTTTCGTCATTGAGTTCTTGATCTCATAATTATCCATTGTAGCAACCAAGCTGTGTCAGCTTCTATTCCTTCATGCATGATAACCACACTAGGGACATGTAATTAAATATTCGCAATCTAAAGAAGTCTTAAGCAATTGATGAGTGAATTTCATTCACTTATATTTTGTATTTTCAAGTTTATTTCCATGCAATCTTTGATTAGTTTTACGTTAATTTCACATATTTTTGTTATATGTTTAGATTAGTGGAAGAGTGGAGAAAAGGAGAGAAAGCAAGTAAATATGAAGCAGTAAAGCAGTGAAAGAAGGCAAGCATAGCAGAGTAAAGCTGAAGATACAAAGGAGCGGAAGTGATTAGCATGTGGTGCCGCCGAAGCCAATGGCTAATCAAATCACAGATTTAATATTTATTATTATTATTTTTATTATACGGAATGCTACATTTTTAAAGCTATTTTTTTGTAGTTTTTGGGAGTGCTTTTTAGAGAGAGTCTAGGGTTTTTCTTAGAGGCTACTTTGAGGAGACTTTAATGAGCAAAGAAGGAGATTCAGGAGAGCAAAGACGATTCAAGAAGGTTAATTGCAGTATGATGTTCTTCATGAAGAGAGTATCTTTTATTTTCTTCATGAGCTAATTCCTTCTTTCTAGGGTGAAGATGTAGCCCTTTTTTATGAACCTTGTTATTTAGATTATTCATTATTTAATGCAAGTCTGTGTTTTTATTCATGGGTTTTATTTTAATCTTTTGATTTGTGTAATTGCTTAATCACTAGTTTCATAAATCTTATTGATTGTCTATGCATGGTTAAGGCACACACTTAACGTGCAACCATAAACTTCCTTGAATGAGAAAAGTAGAAAGTTAAGGTGCACACCTAACGCATAACCATTTTACTTGGTCCATAATTCTTGATCGTAATGGGTTTTCACCTCAATTATGCTACACACTATAGGTAATTGGAATGAGTGAAAGTGCTTGATTTAAACCCGCACACCAAACGGTAATAATCATATCATAGAAAGAATAAACCTAAGTAAGCATTGAATTCAATATCTAAATAGCAAGAAGAGTCATTAAGTGGTGAAATTTGAACCCTAGACCTTTGTCACTTGTAATCTATCCTATATCATTCTATAGCTCTAGATTTTTTATTATCTTCTTAGTTTATTATTCTTAATAATTCAAAGCAACAATCCATCTTTTCAAAGTTAGTTTTAATTAGTAACTCAATTTAATTAAATCAGTTTTCTGTTCTCTGTCGGATCGACCGTTACTCATGCACACTATACTACTATACATTCATCCACTTACGAGGTTTTATAATTTGAACCATCACAAATCATCCCCAAATACCCCCATAAAAGTCGCTTTCATGTTAATGGGTCAATGCTATTTTTATGAACATTCAAGTTCTCAATCAAGCTAAACAAGTGGATGTCGCAATCTAGTAGAATTAAGAAAACGAAAGAAAAAAGAAGTTACAATTAAGGAGAATATGAAGATTAGATTATGTAGAGAGACAAACAAGCACCTGAATCTTAAGCAGAAATAACGGATTCATACAGTCTAAAATGGGGCCTTTGATCATAATACCTAAGACAACCATATTGAGCTATTCACATAGGTCATACAGTTGCCTCTGTTCAAAAGCACCACTTGAGCTCTGTTCTTACAGTTTCTTTTGATTAGCTCAAAATGGCCCAAATCATGAGATTCACCAATCAAACTCCATCCACATCCACATTAACACATTTCAAACATCTCAACTATCATACAAATCTATTCATTCATCAGAACTTGGGCCTTTTGGTGAAAATCACTTATTGAGTTCTGTTTCCACAGAATTCAATTCGATAGTTCAATACTACAAGACTATCGCCAATATCTAAATCAACATTTCATACACATCCCATTGCATAGGAAAATGATGCTAGACTACTCACTCAATTGATATACATGACTTTGCCCAAAATCACTACTCCGGTTCATCTCACCCAAGAAACCATTCATTAGGCTATTCCATCATTACAATTCATAATCATAACAAATATGAAATTATCCTCTACTTTCCTCAAACATGTCTGCCATGCCTCATAGGCCCCGTAAAGACACCGCACCTATTGAGTACATGCCATATTTGACCTTGGGCATCACACAAGCCAACTATAGCTTCCCCTAATCAGATTGGTGGTATGAAACTTCAACATATAGGGTCTAGTCCTAGAAGGAGAAGAAGGAGGAGGAGAAGGAGAAGAAGAAGAAGAAGAAGAAGAAGGAGAAGGAGAAGGAGAAGGAGGAGGAGGAGGAGGAGGAGGAGAAGAAGAAGAAAGAAGAAGAAGAAAAGCTTGTTTCATGAATTTAGAGAAAAAACAACTTCAGTGATTGATTTTGTTTTCAATGTTTTCCAGGAGCTTAGCATAGGAGGAGGAGGAGGAGGAGGAGGAGGAGGAGAAGGAGAAGAAGAAGGAGAAGGAGAAGGAGGAGAAGGAGAAGAAGGAGAAGGAGAAGGAGAAGGAGAAGAAGAGTTTGTTTCATGAATTTAGAGGAAAAACAACTTCAGTGATTGATTTTGTTTTCAATGTTTTCTAGGAGCTTAGCATACTAATCTAAGCCTAAAGAATTCATGGTTCCTTATCACATAAAAAGTGTATTTTGTATTTTAACACTTCAAGTAATAAAATCCAAGATGTCATATAAGATAGTGTTCATGCAATTTCCATATTAACTTATGATTGCATCTTCAAGATGCACATGACAGATTGTGTTGATTGAAAGAAAAGTAGTCAAAAAGATAGGTTAAGAAAGGAAAAAGGATGAATAGAAAGTATAATATATGTTCAATGCAACTTTTGAAAGCATCCTTTGATGCAATGCCCAAAAATAATGTCCAAAGCCATCATTTACTTAAGTACCAAAAAAATAATGTTAAATGTTTTTACTTCCATTGTTTATATGTAAACAATAAATTATATATATTTCAGCCAAGAAGCATTCAATTTCAAAAATATATCAAGAACCATTCCTACCACAAATGCTATTGGAGTCCACATGTGCAATTTTTTAACTTCGATTTTCAGATAACGTAAGTGCAAAGTTGAAAGACTTTAGAGACTAGAGCCTACAAAATAGATGAACTTTCTAATTATTATGAACTGCATTGATCAAGTTCGATCAATCTATACCAAATGCGGAGATAATTAGCTTTTATCTATTAATTAACTTACCATTCTAATAGGAAATAATTTTAACTATTGAGAAAGGTAGCCAAGTAGAATCTCAAACAAAGGCTAAAAAAAAAGGAATGCATTTTAAGTTTTCAATAGATGTTGCAATTATGATTGACAAAACATGTCACTTTCAATCAAGCCCTAGATCAAAGGTGAAAAAATAATGTCCAATTTAAGATTTGCTTTATTTAGATTGTTGAAGGGAGAGGCCTAAGTTAATGCTTTGTTTAATGGAAGGAAGGATAAGTTAAGCATGAAAACAAAGCCTATTTGGCTACTTGAAAATTTATGCAAAATGAAAATTTTATAGAGTGAAAAATAAATGACCTATGCCATATGCTTTACCCAAAATGCAATTCTATGAACATAAATATTAATATCATGATTTAACATAACCACGAATAGTTCATAGCCTTGTCCCAAGTTAACATATGAAGCCTTACCAAGAAAAACATTTTTTAATTATCTATCGATCTAACTAGTTTTAAGTATACCATTCAAATCCATCTGGAAAAAAAAGCTAATTTATATTTTAAAGGCAAGTAAAATAGAGGTGGCTAAATGTAAGCTAACATCAAGAAAGACAATTTGAACTTGCATTTTGGATAATCTAATGATGTGTGTTGGATATCACTATCCACATCCACCAACAAGAACACAAAAATAGATTTATTCCCCAAGCCATGACCTTTAATGCTATATCCAATTCTAATAACATGAATGCTAGATCCATGTGGGAAAAATTATTAACATATCTAGCTACATTATTTAGGTTTCAAGCCAAGAAATCATTCAACCATTGCCTCCTCTCTCGCCCATCCCAATGAAAGGTTAAGAGCATATCACACTTCCAATCCACATGCATTTTGGATTTACATTTCACAATGGCTTAAATTTCACTTTATATTCCGAAAATCAAAATTTTTAGCTTCTGAATTAACACATGTATATTCATTTTCAAAGACAAGAAAGTTCATATTACATTAGATTTTACGCTATGATCCCAAATAACATAAGTCTAGGGGGATATTTTAGGCTGAATATTAGAAAGTAGCATAATACCTAGGTAACATAAAGGGAATATAAACTTTAGCTACCCAATTAACATAATACCCAGTGATGGGGACCGTGATGCACACCTAATTTGTACATATTATAGGTGCAATTGTAGCAATTAAGGTTTGTTTATTTGATTAGGGATTTATAGGATATTTTTAATATTTTACTTGTTACGCGTATTTTACGCATATTTAGGGTTTTGCTTTCAAGTATATAAATAGGACACCTTGTATTAGGGTTGAAAATACTTGATTATTGAAATACATTGATTGCTTCTTTGCTTATCCTAATCCTCCATAAATTCTTCTCTACTTCTTCTCTTTCTTCCATTCTTATTCCCCTTAAAGGTTTCTTCCTCTTTCTTCTCTCTTCTAATTCTTCCCTACTTCTTCCTTTCTCCTCCCCTTGAGAGGTTTGTTCCTCTTTCTTCTATCTTCTTTCTACTTGTCCTGCATCAATTTGGTATTAGAGTAAACCTAGGGATTTACCTTCTACATCTCAAATCCCTAATTCCACTGTTCACGTTAAGATTGCTACAGTATTTCGATCCACTATTCCAGGCCACATATTTGGCCCATTTGACACCATCTATGGTTTCTTTCAAATCCGACGACTCAACACATCGGAAACACCCTAGTTGGGTCGGAAGCCACTATCGACCCTTCCTCTATCTTCGACGACTCCAGACTCTGCTCCAGCAAGCAACAATGTTGAAACAAGATCTCTTAGCTTCGAAACCACCTCTACAGGATTTCAACTTCCATCTTCCTCGTTTCCGAAGAGCTACAGTGTCGGATTCTTTAATGTGTGGTGCTGCCCGAGTCGCACGATAGATCTGATGACTCTGATAGGTCTCTTCTTCACATCCAGCATCCTAAAACCCATTTGATCTTGATTCCGACAAGTTTTAGCTCTGCTCCGACAACTACAAAGTTAGAATCTGCATAACGGTGCATCGGAATGTCCTTCTGGAGGTCTCCCTCTTCTTCTCCAACAACTCTATAGCGTCAGAAGCCACTAGTTAATAGTTCCAGTGCCTATCCTCTTCGATTCCGACGACTCCAATGAGCTACAGCGTCAACATTCCATCGTCGCACGACAAGTCCAATGACTCTGGCGTGTCTCTTCCTCACCTCAGGCGTTTCCAAACCCTTCGTGCCTTGATTTCGGTGACTTCTCACCCATCTCCGATGACTGATAGAGTAGGAAACATCATTCAAATCCTTTGCTTCAGAATCTGCTCTGCGCCGTCGTCCTTCCAGCGTCGTTGTTCACCGCCATCAGCGTCAAAACTGTCTGGCCACTTCTCCGGCATCCACAGCAGCCACCAACGAAGCTCCATAGTGGGTTCGAAACTACCAACTGCTGCAGCCGCACAAGGGAGATGGAATTTAGGGTTTTTGGATTTTTCCAAATTAGCCCCTTTGGTTTTATTATTTAAAATTAACTACACTTTTCTAAAATTTCAGTATGGCTTTTCTCCTGAACTTGTGCGAAATAGCCCTTGCACTTAGAATTTTCAGCAACAACCATCCAGTTCAAAAATTGCAAGACAGCCCCTACTTTCAAAACTTACAATCCAACACCTCTATTTTTTAAAATTGCAAAATAGCCGCTATCTTTATTGAAAATTACAAAAAACTATTTTTTAAAAAATTCAACAAGCCCTTTCATTCAAAAATTGCAATTTGGTACACAGGTAATTGAGAAAAGATTTTTAGGGTTTCTTAAAAGATATATTTCTTCAACTTGAGCTTGAATTAAACTATTATTTGTCAATTAAGTTAAGATCTCTTCTTTTATTCTGTTTGCTGTGATGAGTACCTTTAAGTTAATTATTTGGTGTGAATTTTATATTATAGTGGCATATATTTTTGCGTTGTGCATCTTGATTTACTTATATTGAGTCTAACATGGTTACCAATGTCAAACTTGCAAGTACAGTTGAGAAATCATTCCAAACCTGTAACTACCTCAATGAAAAATATGATTCCCTAGCTTAAAAATGTGAGAACTTATCCAAACCAACCTGACTACCAACTTCACTAAGTTTCAGAACTTAATATAGGTCAAACTTTTCCCAATGTGCATAATCAAATTCCCATAAGATCGCACCACCAACATCGAGATATTCTTCCTCCTTTGGGTACACTTAGGGATCATCCTTAGTCTATAGGTCTCGGTAGAAAATTTTCAGTTGAAAATTCAAAAGATTTTCCACATGTTAGAGAAAGACATGTAACTGAACATTCGCAATAAAATAGAGCTCAATTATGAGACGTTCCACGATAACCACAATAAAATATTATAGTTGACTATAGGCATGTCCGTGGGGATTATGATGTCAAAAAAAAAAAAGTCAAGATCGCTTGTGATGCTTTAGAAGTTGGTATTAGAAGTGTTCCAAGTCTTAGAGGGTCAAAGATTAAATGTTTTAAATGTCATAACATAGGTTACATTACATTACATTGTCCTAATTACACTCTTAAAATAGAACCTAAGAAAATTGAAGATTATAATGATAGGAAGATAAATTGTGTTGTTGATTCAGTAGCTAAACCTGAGAATTTAGACTTAGAGGGTGATGAAAGTTAGTATGAAGTTGAGCATGTAGGTGTCATGAGAAGTATTCTGTCGACTCCTTATTCTAGGAATGATTTAAAGTGTACTAGCAATTTTTATGCAATTTTAACATGTAGTAACGTTGTATGCAAAGTTATTATTAATGGGGGTAGTTCCATTAATGTTGTTTCAAAGGCTGGTGAAGCCATGATAAAATTGAAATATGAGCTCAATCCTAAACCATATAGATTTACATAGGTAGATAAAACTACACTACTTGTCCATGAAATATGTTTGCGTTCAATTAAAATTATAGATTATAAGGACCATATATGACGCCATGTTCTTTCAATGAATGTGACTCATATTTTACTTGGTCATTCTTGGTTATTTGATATAAAAGTTATACACTATGGAAAATCAAATACATACTTTTTTAGACACAATGAAAAATTCAATCTTTTAAGACCAGCCAAACCATCAGTGAGAGAAAGATCTCAAAAGAAAATTTCTTCCATTGAAACCTTAAAGAAAAGACCTTTGTATATTCTGATTAAAAGAGGATTTCAAAAAGAGAGTAGGAAGTCTGATTTAGTGTTGATGTTGGTAGGAAAGTCTGAGTCTAATGTTAGTGTAGATGAGTCTATTGTTTAGTCATCTGAAGAAATGAATTTAGGGACTTTGCAAAATTATTTTTCAAGGAGATTGTTAGACTACATGGATTGTCATCTACTATTGTTTCTTATAGGGATATCCTCTTTATGAGCTATTTCTGAAAAACTTTGTGGAAACTTTCTGAGACTAAACTGGAATTTTTTTTCTGCTTTTTACCCACAAACTGATGGACAAACCGAGGTTGCTAACTGAAGTTTGGGAGATTTACTTAGATGTTTGGCAGGTGAGCACTTAGGTACTTGGGATTCAATTTTATCTATTGCAAAGTTTGCTTATAATAATTCTGTTAATAGATCCACATGAAAGTTCCCATTTGAGATTATCCAAGGATTTCCTCTCTGTGCTCCTATTGATCTTGTAACCTTGCCACTTGATAGTCATATTTCTGCTTCTGCTGGCACATTTTCACAACACATTTATGATGTTCATGCCACTGTACGAAGGAAAATTACACTAAGTAATGAAACTTGTAAGCTTGCTACTGATTTATACCGTAAGCATCATGAATTAATGAGACTGATTATATTATGATTTATATGTGACCTGAGAGATTTTCTAAAAATTATTTTAAAAAGTTGCATGCACCAACCAGTGGTCATTTTCATATTTTACAAAAATTAAGATCAAATGCATATATTTTTAACTTGCCTCCAGATTTAAGGATTAGTTCAACTTTTAATGTGGAGGATTTGTCTCCTTAGGCACCTTCGAACCTCCTCTTTTACCTATAGGGGTACCAAACTAAGGAGTTTCTTCAACTTCTGAATCTGTTCTAGTTCTACCACGATCACAGTTTACACCTACAGATCAGGTTCAGAGTATCCTCAAAGATAAGATCATAATTTCTTCTTCAAGCGGACTACAAAGGTATCTTGTGAAGTGGAGAAATAAGCCTAACATTGATACTATATGGATGTCCGAAGAGGAGCTTCAGGCATTGGACCCAAATTTACTTGATCAATATCATCATGTGAACTCTCTGGTGGAGCATTCTTTCAAGTGGGGGAGAATTGATGGGGATCATGATACGCACCTAATTCTTACATATTCTAGGTGCAATTATAGCAATTAGTATTTGTTTATTTAATTAGGGATTTAAAGGATATTTTTGATATTTTACTTGTTACACGTATTTTATGTTTGTTTAGGGTTTTGCTTTCAAGTCTATAAATAGGGTTGCTTGTATTAGAGTTGAAAATACTTGATTATTGAAATACATTGATTACTTCTTTGCTTGCCCTAATCCTCCCTACATTCTTCTCTACTTCTCCCCTTTCTTCCCTTGAAAGGTCTCTTCTTCTTTCTTCTCTCTTCTAATTCTTCCCTACTTCTTCCCTTCTCTTCCCCTTCAGAGGTTTCTTCTTCTTTCTTTTATCTTCTTCCTACTTGTCCTGCATGACCCAGTAGCAAAGTAATTTAGGATATTTAAAGCTCAGCTTTAGAATGGGAAAATAAAAGCAATCTTTATAACTTTAAATGACTATTAGAAATCAATTCAAATATTCCCAAATCCTAGTCCAAATCTTTAGCTAGTAATGCCTTTCTGCTTTGTAGAGAAGGGTTTGGAATGGCAGCAGAGAGGAGAGTAGCTAACAACTTGTCGTCTAGTGACTACAACATGCAAATCGACAAATTGTACAGGGCTTTTTGTGCTTTTGATAAAGATGACGGCAGATCAATTACTTTCTCCCTTACATTCATGATTATGGCCATTTATTTCCAATTACCCACATGTATTTTGGGTGTCTGATACCCACTTCATAAAAAACTATGGCAAAGTCAAACTCAGAAACCAATTGAGCAAAAGATAAACATGAATAATATCATGATTTCAAGAAGCATAATTCAGACAACCCAAGATCCATCAAGACCTTAAAATTAGGAGACAACTCAGACCAACTACTATTTAAAGGTTTCAGTTAGGGAAATAAAAGGCTTTAAAGGAAAATAATCTTAAATTGGGATGAAAGAAGAAGAGAAAAATGGGAAAACACTAAAATCATTGAAACTGTCACTCGCATAACCAAACAAAATGAATCACAAACTCTGGCAAATGCGTCACTAGCCAAATATAAAAATCTAATCTAAGATTTGTTGCCTGCTATAAAGATCAGAAAAGCTACTCAATAATGTTCCAAGAAAATGGGAAAAAGAAACAGACATAAATTCCCCAAATGAGAAGAGAAAAGAGTTAGCAAAATAAAAGAAAGAAGGGATTTGCAATCAAAGAGAAGATGAAGGTTAGATTACAAAGTGAGAAAGACAAACACCCAAATCTGGAGTAGAAATAATAGATTGGTACAATCTAAAATGGGGCTATATCTAGTAAAAGTTCTTTTACTACAACAACTTTCAATACAAGGCAACACCAAGGCAATTTTTTAAATTCATTTCTACTAATGCTATCAACAACATCAACGACATTTTTGCCACTTTGTCCATCAATAGTGTGTACATGTGGTTGAATAAGCCCAAGATGTGGTTGGGCTGGAGGTGATTGTAGGCCATGGGTTTGGCAAGATGATTCCCAGAAGGATTGAAGTATAGCATTCATAGTCTAAGAGGCATTATCATGACTTCCTATTTTGCAAAGTCAAAATATGAGATTTCTAACACCTATTGTTTGGCAGTTTGCGGATTTTACTTTATATGTTATTGCATTGCTCATCAAAAAGAGAAATCATGCATGTGCCACCAAGTAGAGCACAAGGTTTTGCATCCTTATTAGCCCCTAGTGCCAAACAAGGTAAATTCAAACTTTTCACCCAACTAGGTAATATAAAACTGATCAACCTCATCCACAATTCTGATACCAAACCTTTGGAGTTGCAACAAAAAAAATTTGAGCCCATGCCCATGATCCATCTCAAGAAACTAGTTGAGATGGCAAGCAAATCATCTTGCAAGAGCTAATAGCCGCATGATAGCAGATGGTAAAACAGGTAACAACCCGAGCTCCTGTAGAGGTATTGTCCGCTTTTGGTCATATTCCAGCTCTCAAGCCAGTGCCCACCCACACAGTTTTGTCCTACAAAAGGCACCTCGACCGATTACCTCAAGCCCCCACACTTAAACCAGGACCCCCCTTCTCATCTGGGCGAAGTGGGATCTCACATTCCCTTCTAGAGGCTCCAGCATCTTCTTGGTTGGACACCCCCTCGTCAGGACTATTGAGGGTGTGTCTAACGAGGATGCTGGAGCTCTTAAGGGGGGGTGGATTGTGAAATCCCACATCACCTGGGTGAGGGGGAGTTGTTAGGTTAAGTGTGAGGGTTTCGATATTGAAGGCGTAATGCGTTCCCATGAGGGGGATGTAAAATTGTGAGCCTGAAGTACTCCACTAGAGAGGTGGCAAAGCGAACAATTGGTGGGGGGGGGGGGGGGAGCATGCGGGTTGACACTGGCCTAAGGGCTGGGTCATGACCCAAAGCAGACAATATCACGCAGTAGGCCCCAGGCTGTTACAACACATTACTGTGAAAGGGCTATTTCATTATTTAAACTGTCAATGGAAGATGTTTTGTAACCTATGTAGAATATCAGCCCTGTGTTTCAAGAGTTGTTCAAAATGCTCAATTATATTTTTGGATTGTCATGTGATGGACCTATCACACTACCAGAGGCATACACATCTACAAACAAATTTTGTATATATCTATGCGAATTTGGATGCTATACATAAGTGTCCTATTATCTCTTCTTGGTTGCTTGTTTTTATGACGAGTTCCAATGCAAATGACAATTTGCTCGATAATATTTATATTCTAAATAGGTAAGATCACCTACTTAATTTGTAGTTTTCTTGACACCTATTACATTAATAATCAAAGAACAGGGTTCCTTAGCTAGATATGCTACTGAAATAGCTAATATGCAAGAAATTTACCTTTCCACAGAGATGTGGATTGTTCCTGGGCTAGTCGTGTTGACTGGTGATGGAAGGCAGGGAAAGATATTCCAAACAGCAAGGGCCACTTGGATTTTGCCAGCGAATGTTATCTGTCCTTCTTGCTCACTCTTGGTGAGGGTAAGTGACACTCTTGGTGGAGATTGGGCAAGCGATGAGAAGGAAGAGGAAAGAAGTAGAGCTCCACCCAAAAACAAGCCCAATGCCTACCTGATGCCGCATGCCAAGGAATGGTATCCGTCGCTTCTGCTCCTACATGGTGATGGGAAGCACCCTTGGTGGCGGAGATTCAGGCAGCAATGAAAAAGTAGGGGAAAACAGCGAAACCCCCCTTTAAAGCACCCGAATGCCGACTATACATGATGCCACATGTTGTCAAAGGGTATCCGTCTCTCTTTCTATTACTTGGTGGCGGAAAGCGCAGCTAGTGGTGGAGATTTGGTTGGCAATGGGAAGGGAAGTCGAAGACAACAGAACCCACCCCGAAGATATGCCCGAACTTGCATAGACCTGATGTTGGATGTCGCCGGCGTCAGTTGTTTGACTAGAAACTCGAAGTCCTCGAAATCCTCGGATGGGATTTGAAAATAGATTATGTAGTTGCCTTATACTGCCCTTCAAAGAATGGATTTTAGGGTAGGGATGGGCATTCGTCTGGTGCTAGGAGGGTACTTGTGATACAGTAGCTGTGAGTGCAGGTGTGTGCAAGTGCACTTGCATGTATATATGGCCAAAACTCGACCGTCATCGTGGATCCAACGGTGGAGAGGCCACTTTTATTCTTTCTGATAGTAAGAGCATTTTTATTGGAGTCAACCCCTTGCTTATATGGTAATATTCCATTATCTTAGGGTCTATTTGGATAAAGTGTAATAGGAAAATAGTATAATAAAAAGCGTAGTAGATAATGATATAAGCAAAGTTGGCTTTCTGGTGTAAAAGTATTAATAAATAATTAGAAGTATAGCTAATAAAAAAATATAGTTATTAAGGTTTTTAAAGGTAATTAAAAGGGTCATGTTGCCATTAAAAGTCGTGTAAGAAGGTGGCTATTATACTCCTTTACCATTATAAGCCCTCCCTATTACAATCCAAACAAAACTTTAGTTACTATTTGACATGAAAAACCTAATTCTGTAATTTATCTTGGATCCTCTAAATAATGAATTTACTTATCTTGGTTCTTTGTGATGCTTCTTTGTTTGGTTGCTAGTGTGAATCAACAAGGTCATGTATATGTCAAAGGCTAGATGTTTTAGTTGTGTGTCTCGCTGATTACCTCAAATTTTAGGTTACTCAATGACTTCACATAACAGAAATCTTATAATCATAAAAGGAAAAGAACCATTCCAGGCAATATCAGAAATAGAAATTCCTAAGCACTATGAAAATCTCAAGGCGAAGAGATGACCAGATACCACAAAGTATCTTCCCATCAACCTTAATAAAGATGCCTACAAGCAAAGCATGGTGCTTCAGGACTATGTGAATAGTGAGCAATGCTCTGAGTGGCAGCATAAGCATAGTAATGTCCTTGCACTTTGAGATCTTGTTTATATTGTGCAATGACAGGGATATTTCTTAGAATCCTGCTGCAAGAAAATAGGAGGTGGCCTATGCATGTCCATGCAAAAGAGGCCATTAACCCATCAGCTCCATAGGTTACCTTTTCCAAACATCAAAGTGACTGACACCCTAGAGTGAAAGGCCAGAACTGAGAAGTACATAGATATTTTAACTTGGGAACTCAATCTATAGCCTTCTTTAAGAAAGTAGTATATAAGACTCAATATATTGCAATTATTATAACTTCAATTCATAAATTAAGTACTTTTGTATTATTTTTATCTGCTTTCAATGATATAATCAATTGGAAGACTTCCAAACCACTAGTCTTACTAAGTATTTATTTATTTATTTATTTGGTATGGTGGAATTGAGTGAGTAAACAACAGAATTCACCATATATGGGGATTATTTGAAAATGGGAATATGTAGATTTCCATGTGGTGGCATAGGTTAGTTTTCTTTTTAGCATATGGACTCATTTCACAAACGCCATTAATAGGCATTAATTGTGCAGCCTGAAAATCATGTGAATGTCAAATACCTTAAACTTACAAATGAAACATAGGAATGGCATAAAACACCGAAGTGTTTTTTCCATAAGAAGGTTAATTCTTCTTAGGGAGAAATCGTAAAATTGTTGAAGTCTTTGCACACATAATTCTCTTACAAGACATCCTGTACTTATGCACCATTGTCTGATCTGATTTCTATTAAGCTTGTAATGGGCATCATTGCCTTCACAATATAATTCAGTTGTCAATCATTGAATACCCCATAGAGTGGTCTTTTAGTGACCAAAGGAAGAGTATTCCACCATTTTCAATTCCCTTGCCCTCAAAAAGATATTCAACGCATGTTGTGGGGCCAAATGTATTGGATTAGGCAGCATACACAAAATTCATTGAATGTATAGTGCATAGCGTTTAGAACTAAATGCCGACAACTGTTTGTAGTTTCAAATATTAAAATCACCCCTTAGATACAAAGTTAACAAGGGTAAAAGTTGTTCCTCCCCCAGCTATGGTGTTTGTGTGATCAGTTCTCCAACTAACTATTGCTTGTCATAACAAAACCCAATACCAGTCCAAGCCTAGTCGAGAATAAGGAGGAAAGCAAAATGATACATAGGTCCTGATGATCTTATCAGCATTGCAATAGAATTCATGCATACGACCTAATGAGCTTTATAAAAAAACAAAAAACAAAACACAAAACACAAAAGCTTCAATGATACTGATGAATCTTTAAATTTTTATCTAAAAGAAATGGTAGAACTTATCACCGTCATTCGCAATCCTTGCAATTAAATGCACTTGGTCTCTATCTAACAGCTTCCAAGTATTGGGATCTATCTAATTCCTTTTCAGTTATGGGCTACAACTTTGGAATTGAGTCTGAGATATATAAATCTGCTATGCCTATCAGTCACCAACATATAGGAAAGGGAAGCCTGCATGATTGAAGAGCTTATCATGGCCTTCACCTTTCCTTGGGCACGTATAGGCAACCTTAATTTCTCTGGTCTCAAGAATGTAAGAAATAGCAGCATTACCGCACTGTAAATAAAAGATCTCAAAGTCTTCATTGAAAGCAAAAGGCCAATATCCATGTCTTGGATTTGGAAGTGAAACGGCACTGCTGTGCCTGTGCTGCCACTGAAAGCACTGCCGACTACTAGGAATGTAGCTCTGTTCTTCCATGTGGATGGCCCAAATATCAACCCTGTTGTTGTACGTTTTGCAAAAGTAGAGTCGCCCTTCAAACTCCCAAATGTGTTGGCACTTGACATCTATGTCAGTGCTAACAATTGGTAACTCGATGAGCTTACAAAACTCATCCTCCGAATGGTAGATGAGAATGTGTTTTGGGGAGGGACAATGCATAGCTTTTTTGAAGAAGAGTGATTTGACAACGTAGAAGAGTGATTTGACAACATAGGAGTAAGGATAAAACCCGCGTCCATGAGGAGACTTCAATTTGTTTCTCCTCCATTTTGATTCCTCTGAAGAATAAACATCAACCACGAGATGATTGAAAGCGCCTGAAAGGATTATCACTTTGAAATGGTTTCCATCCAAGAGCAAACCGACACGAAGTATGCTTAGGTGAGTGAGATTGGGACGAACAACGACAAGTTCTAAGAATTTCGTGATAGGATTTTATACAAAGCAAGTTGGTTTAAGCTCTATGAATCTGTGGAAAAGAAGAAGAAAGCCATGGGTGCAATCATAGATCCTGTATTTCTCATCCATGTAGGAGGGGATAGAGTGTTCGACAGATGCACCTCCCCTGTTGCCGAGGCCAAGGAAAGTGGGCTTACCATGTTTTAAGCATTCGAAAACAAGACCTGTTTCCATTGTTTTGGGGATGATGATGCTGCGATTAGAGAGGAGATTGCACCTCTGCTTTGATACACACTTGAATATGCAACGAGATCATCTAGGCAAATGCCCACAGCATCTCCACCAAAGTGTCTTCATAGATGTCCGATTCCTCCATTCTCGGTCCCTTGCTCTCAGAGTGAGAAAGGAACTCCCAACCTCAAATCCACAATGCAGTAGGTATGGGAGAGGGAGAAGAAACCACACAATTTTAAGAATGCTTTCTTCAGCAGAAAGAGAGAATTTTGTTTCAGTTAGGAAACTATGAAACCGAGAATCACATGAGGTAGGAGGTAGGACTCACGACAAAGAATATCTCCCGAGAATTTAATGGGCATGTCGCGTGCGGGTAAAGATGTTTAAATGGTAAACATGTTAGTTGAACGGTGACTTCCCCACATCAAGAAATTAAAATATTTAATTTATTTTATATTTTTATGTAACTAATTTAAAAAATAAAAAATATTTATCATATTTTTTCTGTTTCTAAATAAATGAAGCTCTAAAAGAAAAGGTCAAATATTAAAATTTTAGAGCTTTATTTATTTAAAAATAAGAAAATATGATAAATTTTTATTTTAAAATTAGTTATATAGAATTATTTTTTAAAATTTTCTTAGAAAATAAGTAGGCCCCACTTAGGGAATTCACAATTTCTTAACAGAAGGAAACCGCCCTCTTTTACCTTGTTTTGAACTTTTATATTTGCACATAAAAGAGAATCAATATTTTTATCCATTGTGGATGAGGTCCCGTTGCAAAATCTTTCTTTATTAGATAATTTATTTTTTAACCTTATTTCTTTTAGTGAAATGAAAATATTTTATTTTTGTTTTTGGTTTTTTTACTAGCATCAAATTAAAGATAAATTGAATTTTTTGGGTTTAAATAACTTATTAATTTTCATGCCTAAATAATAAGATAAAAAATGAAGCCTTACTAGAATATAAAAACTTAAAAAAAGCTTGTATTTTGATATCTATAACAACCCAATTAATATAAAATTCTATATCAATAAAAATAATGCTTCCAAAATTATTTGATAAAATTTTATGACAAACAAAATAGTAATTTCGAAGCAGAAAAAATAGTTTTAATATCACGTGAACGATGTATTAACAAAGATCATTAATCTCCCAATCTCACTATTTAAATTAAATATTATTTTATGAAAATAAATTATAATTAGTAATTAATAATTTAAAAATTAAATTGAATTATATACTGAGTCTATATTATGTGGGATTTGAATTTATTTAAAATAATTAGTTAATAATTTTTCTAAAATAATTTGAGTGCAAAAAGTGATAGTGCTACATTTTTGTGAGATTTTAAGGATTATCAAGAATTTTGATTAGCTAAGATAAGTAGATAAGTGGAAACACCCAATTTTAAGAATGCTTTCTTCAAAAGGAAGAGAGAATTTTGCTTTAGTAAGGAAACTATAAAACAGAGAATCGGCAGAGGTGGGAGTCCGGAATCTCGGGATCCTTGACACTCAACAACAGTAAACTACTACGAAATCTTAAGAGAATTCCATGGCCATGTTGCGTTTGTGTAAAGGTTTTTAAATAGTAAAGATCTACTTATTTTATAAAGAAATTAAAATATTTAATTTTATTTTTATGTTTTTATGTAACAAATTCAAAAAATAAAATTATTTATCATTTTTTAATTTTAAATAAAAACTCTAAAATCATTATTTTAAGATTTAACCTAGTTGAGTACTACAGTATGCTAAGTTATTTAATTTTAAATAATTATTTATATTTATATTATATTAACATCTTTATAAAGTATAAAATATTGAAAAATACCACGGCATCATATATATGGTCACAATCAAAATATTTAATCTTTTCTATTTTAAATAATTATATTATAATTATATTTTATACTTTTTACTAATTTAAATAAAAATAAATTAACTAGATTTTATTATTTCTTAAATGAATTAAAAACTAAATTAATATTTTTCATTATGTACCCACTTAAGGATCAAATTATATTAAACTATTTAATTTCAAATAATGACAATAATATATATCAGATAAAAAATTTGAGTATACTTATAAAATTAAAAATTAAAAGATCTTCATGTCAAATCTATAACAAAGATTTGATTTTGGTTATAGATTTGATATAATGGTATTTTTAATATTTTTTACTTTGCAAAGATTATCAAATTTTTTAATTTAACAAACATTTAAATAATCATTAAAAATTATATAATTTAGTATGGTTTTATATTTAAATAGATCAATGTTAAGAAAATAATGATTATAAGGCTTTATTAACTTAAAATGCCTAAATATGTGATAATTATTATTAATATTTTACAAATTATATATACACAAATAAAAAGAAGATAAAATGTTTTGATTGTGGTATAAAATTTGACATAATAGTATTTTTTTAATATTTTATATAATTATACTTTGTGTTCATATAATTATAATATGATTTCTGTTCATATAATATAAACCAAGATAATTATTTAAAATTAAATAACTTAGCATAATGTAATATTTAAATAGGTCAAATTTTAAAAATAATAATTTTAGAGATTTATTTATTTAGAAAGCAAGAAGATATAATAAATATTTTAAAATTAGTTATATATAAAAATAAAATATTTTTTTTAATTTGCATGAAATAAGTAGGTCCCACTTAGGGAATTCATGGTTTGATCAATTTTGTTCAATAAATTGCATTATTTAATATATTCTTTATTAGATAGATAATAGTAAAAATTGAAAACTAAGCTATTAGACTAAACTAGACTAAGAAGGTTGGACTGGTTCAACTGCCGGTGCGGTTTTAATAACGTTGATCACTACTTGTCAAGAACCTAAAGATTATCCTAACATGTTCAAGCGGCCTACAAAGTCACAATTACTCGAGAATGAATATTCTACTTAGACATTCATACCATTGAAAGCCATCCTCTCCCATGTACACGCATGATTACATAACATTTTATGTCATTAAAATGCTTAAATTTATTAATTTAGGCATTTTTAATATTTACACAGTTTTGTACATTTCAAATAGTATGGCCCCACAAAGCATTCTAATCACAATGATTTTTAATATATGTTTTAAGTAAAAAAAAATAATAATGGTGCATGCGAAAACTGAAACAGGTGACAATTTTGCTCTATCTATCATGCCCGCCTAATAAAAACTTGAAAAGATCAATGATTTGGAAGTCTTCCAAATGATTAAATTCCTTCTCCATTCCGAGACATGGGCATCAGCAGTTGTGGGGGCGGCTTTTAATTTATCTTTTTAAAGAAATCAGGTAAAAAGACAATGCCTTGATGACTAAAATATAGACAAAAATACTTCATTCCTAATTGAAGGAAAAAATAAAATATTCCTAATTGTAGGATAAAATAAAATAGCAACAATGTTAAGTCACGTACACAGAAAAGAAATTGAACTTCAGTTTCTTGGAGAAGCTAATAGACTGCATTCCCCAGCTGACAACAAATGTTGGTATGTAAAACTAATAAAGCAGACTAAGAGAATGAGAAAGAACTTAAATCTTCCCCAGTTCTGAGAAACTAAAACTGGGAATATTTTTGAAACCTCTCTCAACCACTCATGTATGAAAAGGGGTAGCCTACAAAGAAGATGGAACAATGGCCATTGGTTTTCCGCAAACATTTATAGGCTGCCTCCTGTTTACTGGTTGCAAGATTGTAGGAAATAACACTTCCATTGCACCATATATACAGGATTTCAAAGTCTTCATTGAAAGCAAA
>JAYJMB010054193.1:0-28192 GCA_036873735.1 Pouteria campechiana
AGAGAGAGAGAGAGAGAGAGAGAGAGCTGGAAAGGGACGTTTGCATGGGACTATTGCCTCTCCCCCATTCACCTGTTGTTTTCGCAGTAATGAGTGTGGCGGGCTCTCTTGCTTTCCGAATCCCTGTCTCCCACTCTTCTACACTCGCGAGCAATTCTCAAATTCCCCATCCTATCATCCCAACTCGCGACGTCTGCTCAATCCTCACACGTGCCAGCTACATTCTTATCCGCATTCTATCAACCATTCCCATTTGGATATATTATAACATTTCAAATCCACTCTAAGTTGAATGATACTTAATCAGATGTCTTTATAATTAAATCCCGCAATAAGAAACGACATGTATGTATCTAAAAAGCCTGCATAAACGCTCTATCACGCACGTCACCTGCCAAGCTACGTCAATTTTAGCAACATAAGATTTCTCCTTCATGTGCGCCAGGTATTTGAAGAGGATCCAAAGACAACTAGCCTTTGCGGAATTCCATGTGAAATATGTTTAGATGGTTGTGAGATATAGAGCAGCGGTTCATCATGGAGCAAAGGGATCTCTTTTTACCACTGTAACCCACTTTTTCAGTAATCAACCTGAACTTGGTGTGCAGATCATGGCATGGGCAACTCAGATGCTCCACTTGCACATGCTAGTGGGTGTGAAATAGGGAGTACGACTCGATTTGAAATTGAATTCATGTCGCGAGTAGGCATCGCGTTTCTCAAGACTGTAGGGAAAATATAGAGAGGAGTAAATGAGAGGAGAGTAACTTTTTATCAACCGATTTGACCACACCCTATCTCACTCAGTAACAAAAGACAGACAGGGATGCCCCTTTTAGCCGTTTCTTAACACTTTTGTCCTTTCATAATTTCCAGCTTCTTTAGGGCTGGCTGTTTCTGAAGAGTACGGTGGGTCACAGTCATACACATCCATTTGTCTACCATTCACGACTAGCAACTATACCAATCCACATTATACAAATCGTTGGGCCCCTCAGGGGTATGAGACTGACTGCTCGTATAGGTAGAACCCATATTCTATGCTCTTGATTTAACTTTCTGCGATGGAATATGTGTTTTGAGTTTGTAATTTGGTTGTACAACATTGAGACTATGTAAATCGGATCAAAATCACGCCGGACCAATCCAAAAATAATTGGACCCATTGTCACATGGCTTGCAGCACAATCTCCAAGATTGTTTCAGTCGAATTTTCATCCAACTGAATTTCTATGTCAAGAGGTTTTTAGGTTAGAGAGATAACAAGACTTTCAAAAAAAAAAAAAAAAAAACTAAGGTTTTCTTTCATGAATGTGATATATATTACTTCAATAAAGTCTATCTTTTTTTTTTCTAGTCCATATCATTCTCTAAAGTATTTACGTTATTGTTTGCTCATTTTTTCTAGAAAAAAAATCCCATCCCATCTCTCTATCTAGATACCCCTAAGATTGTTTGAATAGGCAGCTACCATGCAATAATTAGTACCAATATTGGTTCATACAGCACATTTATTAAGAGATAAAATTTTCTTTTATTTGATAATATCTTTATTATCAATCTTATATTTTTTACAGTCAATTGTACTTTTTTCATAGAAATTATTTATTTTATCTTTCCCTGCTACTTGCATCATTTTTGTTCTTACTAATATGAGTTCTTTTTATACTCTAAGTTTTTTTTTTTTTTACATTTATCAAAAGAAGCCCTAAGTTTTAAAGCTTTGCCTATCCAAGATGTTGCATGCTATTTGCACGATTTTGATAGTAACAAATTAATTCCTCGTCTTTAGGAGGCCATTCTTCTATATCATACAACTCTGTAAATAGCAAGGGGGCCTGTTCTAATATAGCATGTTATATGCTACGAAGAATTAAAAATGTCTTTTAGACATCAGATATTGAATGCATGGTTTCGCGATCTGACAATCAAAACATAAAACCGTCTTTTTACCAATATTTATTAAAGTTTAATAAAACTTATTTAAGTTTCTTAAAGGTCTTTTATTTTTATAGATTTTAACATGTTTATATTAAAGTCTATTAAAACTTATTAAAATTTGCTAAAGCTCATTCAATCTTTCATTTGCTTTTTCAAACTTATGTTGAAGTCTGTTAAAGTCTATGCTACTCTTTCATAAGCTTTACCGTCCTTATATTGTTAAATCCTTGAAAGCCCATTAGTCAAAAATTTATAAAATTTTGATAAATTTTTCAAAAAATATTACATTGCATTTATATTATATATTTTGTTTACACATATATTATATTATTAATATTTTATATAAAATTAAGAAAATACCCTACATAAGCTCACAAATTCCTCATTTAAAAAATTTCTAGAATTCCTTCGTATTGCATTTTTTACAACGTGTTGCATTGGACGCTTCCCCATGTTGCAAGTGGCTTTTTGGGGACGCCTGCTACTCCTCACCGTCTCGTTCTTACCCGGAAAGCAAAACAGCGGCCATGCACGAGCGAGCATCACTCTCATTTCCGTGGCGGGCAATTGACACCGACCTGCGCAGAAGCTTTTCACACTTTTGCCATAGTTTCTCGGGAGAAACCAAAGCCTGCATGCAATACATCTTGCCAAATGAGACAATAGTTTTCCGGAAATGTCCCTCTCCTTTGATAGGATTTACGAGATTCTTTCTAGATTTTTCCATGTCGGTTTTCCCAGCTTTCGCCCTCGAAATTCATATCATTTCTGATTGCCAGACCCACCCCGTATATCAAGGCTCCAGTCACCGAGCATCGGGATTGTCGCATTTCCTGCCGCCCTTGGCTATACACGAGCCAATGCAGCACGTGTCACAATGAACAGCCACGATATCGATTGATGAATGACATCATTTTTCGCGTGGGGCCAGCCAGCTGACGTGGCATGTATAAATAAATCTTAATAAATTTGCAATTGTCGTGATAAGCGCTATTCAAATTAGGTTCAAATTCAATTTAGGTTGCCAATGCCCTCAGTTCGACTAATCCTATTTTCAAATTGCATTGGATTGGATTTTAAATTTTTAACTCAAATTTAAAAATTTCGTAAATAAATTTGGGTTAAGTTGATTAAGTTGGGATTTGCTCTAACCCAGTATATACCCCTCTGGGAGGCTCTTTTTTAGGTGAGAAGTTGGGAGTGGTGAAGGATCATGGCATTCGTGGCGAAGACACATGCATGTGCAGTTGACTGTGGTGAATGGAGAGCGTGTAATTAGATTTCCTTGGAGTTTGTGAATTGCATGATGCAGTGATGGAACCTGAATGTGGAAGGTGCACAGCCTCATCCTGCCCTTTTGTGAGGTAGTTATGACCGAGGCCATCCACCTTGATGTTTAAAACTCCTATAATCAGGCTATCCTTGCCATTCGCCTGACTCTTTGAGATTAACAAAAGAAGACATAAGTAGTTGATATTGCCACAGTAATGACTACACATGAGCCAAAATCTGTTTGGTCCCCCCATCCTCTGGGGCAGAGGCGACCGCATACTTGCACACTTGTGCACTTCCCAATCCTATCTCACTTCAATTCCAATGGAAATCTCTCTCTCCACCTGCATCGAGCCAGTAACTGGGTCCCCACCACGCCACACCAGTGAAGAGGAGAAGCTTGGAAACATACATGACGCCTATCACGGGCAATGCCTGTCGTGCTTTCCGGGTGCCTCTGCAATTTGTGCAGTCGTCTAACGCAACCTTACAACATGAAAACGATGCATGCATCCAGCTCTCTCTTTCTCTGGGAAACTCGAGTCATCTTACGTCCACATTTTCAACCCGTGATTTCTCGTATACAACATTCCGAAACTGGACGAAAAGCTACCTTTTGTTTCCTCTATCCGTTGTTACCTCTACCCTGATTTCTGGCTTGTCTTTCCTTGATGGCTTAAATGACAAAAATAAAAGTAGGCTGTCCGCGCACAGGAAAAGTAAGGTTTTGCTGCATCTACTTCCAACGCGTGCTTGCGGGCAATGTGCATGCATGTGAGTGAAAGCAAATTTCAGAATTCACATGCTCTGCCCGTATCTTTGTTCAACTCAAAAGTTCGTCTGATTAGGGCAGATTTTGAACTCCGAGGATTCGATTGGATTTTTACTTGGCTTACACAATATCAGTTGGTGAATCTCTGAGGATATGCAAAGTCTGAAATGACTGCCATAGATGTAAACTGGTGGAACTTTATAAGAAAAATCCTAACTAAAATTTATGGAGGGAACTTTATTTTATAAGAAAAAACCCAATTGAAATCCTTGAGAGAGAGAGAGAGAGAGAAAGATCATCAGCTAAACAAGCATAAATCATTACTTAAATTTAATCTAGCATGATCTGCAAAATAAAGGGGCCTTTAGTCGGTTTGTCACCTTTTTATATTCAATTGCTAAACAAAATGGGAAACCTTACCGGAAAATTTTCAATATATACATAAAGCGACTGCTGCGGCAATATGCTTTCATTAATGGAAAATGTATAGTTGTTATAGTAAGTTAAAAATAGACGCACTAATTTTGTCTGAAAATGAGTCGATTGAAGGAAAAGTTTCCTTCACGCCACATTATTGTCATCTTTTCTTTTGACATGTATATATAGATGAAAATCATTAACCGTACATGTTTTAATCATGATTAAATGTTCTATGCCACTAGGACTTTTCTTTTCCAAGTCAAGATATATCATATAAAGCGGTGATGTTCACACATGAAAGACTGCGAAATAGGTCACAGGCCTTATTCGAGAGCACCGGCTGTTATTTATAGGCTCAAAGGCATAGATTTTTATTATAAAAGTTCGAAGCCTTCGATGAAGCACAGCTATCTGCCTAACAGCCCAACTATTAAAGGCAAAGGGGCCGTATTAATGATTTCTTACAACTGCTCTCTCCTATTGATAAGGCACGGTTTCCTATTCAAAATGGACGCCAAAATCATGAATATCCAACATTCATAGTAAGATATTCTATTAGCATGTTGCATTACTTATAAACAACATTCTATCATCACACTAATGATTTAAATTTTATATTCTCAAATTTGCTAAGATAATTTAATCTAGTTAATTTAAATTTTAATTAATAGATTTGGTTAATGACCTCCATAGGAATCATAAGCTTTTTCATGCATGAGAAGGGCAATGCAATTATCTTACCAAAAAAAAAAGTTGCAATGTGTATTTAAGGTTTTTCAATAAATATTTAAGTTTTTCAATAAATATTAGGAGGGGATTTGGGAAAACAAAATTTTGAAGAGTATTACTCAAGAGGAGGCATTTGAAAATTTTCCTTCCCCCCAAAAAAGGGGAGTGGGGGTGTCAATCGGAGGGGATGATTTTTCACATGTTTAGCCATTTACAACTCATTCAGGTGAGATATAATTGACCTTAGTAGCTACCCTAGCTAGTGTATCTTTTTGAATCACGATTAGATCCTTGCACCTTTCTCTACAACAGGTTCAAAAGATGCTGACTCGGCCTGAGTTGTGAGTTGCATAAAGTCAACTTATTTCTCTCGTTGACTCCACCAACTAATATCCAGATCAGGGTTCAGGTGTCACACAAGCCTGCTGCAATGGCAGAAAAATCTGTCATTTGCCTTTTTTTTCTCTCGGGAGGTGCCTACGATTTGTAGTTATTGATGCCATGCTAGCGTACTGAGATTCTCCGTTCAAACGAGGCAGCTGGCTGGCACCTGTAGCATCACAAAATGGAAGGGTTATACATCTGTGTTCGAGCAGCCGCTGCTAATTTAGATGCATTCCACTGCGATGGCTACACCCACAGGATGCTTAGGGTGGCTGATTAATGCGATCTCCAAATAGCAATAAGAATAGGGCTGCTCAAGAATCAGAAGTAATTGCCCACAAAGAAGAAAAACAAGATAATAATATTTTAGTTTTCATGATAATTCTAATGAACTTTCAAGCAATAACATTTTTTTAGCAAAAGAAATAGCTCTTTCTTCGATATATTCTCCTGTCTTACTGAAATAATCAAAATGAGATTACTAAGACAGGAGCATGAATGAAATAATTAAAGATAATTAACCTAAACTAATCATTTGATCACTACAATTTAGTCAGCGTTTTCTATGTTCAAAATTTAAGGTGTATCTAGACAAGACCTATGGAAATGGAAGTTAATGATCTTGACAGAAGTAAAAATGATTTTTGCAAAGCAATGAATAAAAATAAAATAAATAAGCCTTTTTAAGAAATATAAAGTGGATGATAATATATATTATAATGGGAATAAGTAATTAAGATATTTAGAGAGAAATACGTGTCATGTTAAATGAAGAGAGAGAGTTTTGAAAACCCCCATTTCAAACACTCTAGTTTGAATGGGAGACTTGGTCCAACTTTCATTAACTTATGGACTATGTGGGCAGGCATTGGCATCCACTAGGAAACAAGATTAGGATCTACTGTTGAAAGTATAAACTATTACATAGCTTGATCACAATTCAGTTCGAGAGCCATCCATGCAATTCTACCTCGCCTAATTGTTCATGTAATCCACGGTCGAAATAAAACAATCTGAAATTGACGCATGAGCACTGTCTTCTGCAAGCAATTGACTAGGTAAATTCGAAATTGAACCCATTCGACTTTGGGCACGTTGATGTTCATTCCAGGTACGCAATGTCTTTGTTGCATGCATTTGATGTACACAGTAGAATGTAATGACCTGGCGTGAAACACCTGTTGAGACATTATTCTCGGAATTGTTGGGAAGAATTTCACCGTCTGAATGCACTCCCAGAAGTGTGCTTCATTGCCACTTCTTAGAGGAGGCTCCATTTATGCCACCTTCCCAATCAAGCTGGTGTGCCACTAAGATTTAAACCTGGCTCACACACATGTTTTATGACATTATCATTGTTAGACACTAACCAGTGTGCCCGAATCGAACGTGTCAACTTTAACTTTGGTATCATGAAATGATTCCGACAGTGGTTATGGTCGGATTGCAATGAATAAAAGATTGGAATTCTTTCCAGATAGAATGTCTCGGACACCGTGAGGTGCAGTGGTCCCCATTTCATGCAACAACCAACTATCCAGCGCCGTATAAATACAGATACATTGCCTTTTTGATGGTTCAAGTAAAATAGCTAGTTCTCGGTACATGCATGCGCCATACTCCCCTTACATTGTATATGTGTGCCCAGATTTTCTTTCACGTGTAAAACAAAACTAAAGCCGGACGATTTAACTTCTGGTCAGTACACTAAAGGACGGAAGAGGATAATGATGGGAGATAGAGAGAGTCACGGGGGAGAATGTCATTTCAAAATATTACATAATTCGGGCCTTCTTAAACCTCAGACCTTTAACTCATGCACTTAAATCTCCATCCACAAAAAAGAAAAAAAGATATAAATTAAAATTTTTTCCTCTCTTTCTCATCCTTTCTAAATGATATAATATTCATTCGAGATTACCTATACATAATTATACATCAAAAGTGAAGAAATTGGTGCACTGCACAACAACTGCAAGTTGAAATTTGTCGCATGGTTTTCAAATTCTAAAACCAATTAGGAAAGTAGAAAATCACGCATGGGATTCTTTCTAACTGTCCCTACCTGAATCACAGTTTTTGATATCGTACACGTGATTTTAAAACTGTATGATCATTTACTGCTGAATATCTGAGCCACATAAAAGGAAATGGACAATACACGGAAAGAGAGGACAATTCACACCTAATAACCAACTGTCCACATTCAATTTTCCTGTATATATGTCATTTTGGACTGCAGCTCTCATGGCCACACACGGAATAAGAAATGGTTGACAAAAAACACGTATTCCATTTATTAGGCCATCACTTAATTAAATGAAATTAGTTAACAATTCAGACCGGATACATAAAAGTCAAAATAGATGTGTTCTGTGGGCTAACTCAGTTATTCAGACAGAGCAGTTGCAGCAGATGAATTTATACTTTAAAGTTGTATTTGAAATATTAAATATTTAAATGTATCCTCTACATTACACCTTATTATAACAAGTATTTTATAGTACATAAATTTGTAGCACCCCCGGCATTGTTATTTAAGGAGGGCAACTACATGTAGATCCGCCCATGGATGTCGCCCCATTTTTGGGCACTTGAAGTGGCCAACTACATAGAATACATTTTTCCCATCATTTCCTTTGTGAAGGACCATAACATGGCCCAAGATTGATAGAAATAGCATAACAGTGTTCATATAAATAACTGACCCCACTTTGGTGGAAAAGGGCGTATGATGATAATAACAATAATGAAATCTTAGCCTACCCATTGAACCACACAGGTATGATGAACTCGTGTCTTTGATTCACGGAGACCTGCCGAAGTGGGAAGAACTCATTTCTATCACATACAACAGGCACCCAAGAACATACATCGTCCTAGGTCTGAGGCATTGTCCATGAGAGAGAAACACTCGCAAAATTAGTTTGCTGTGCCCAAGCAGGCCCTATAGTTTGGGTTGCGTATTCTTTGTTGCCAGTTGATGAGTTTGATGAAAGAAAACCAAGCTTATTGCTGCCAGCTTTCGTGGGTTTAGTTTTGGGTTGCGTATTCTTTGTTGGTGAGTTTGATGAAAGAAAACCAAGCTTATTGCCGCCAGCTTTCGTGGGTTTAGTTTTGGGTTGCGTATTCTTTGTTGCCAGTTGATGAGTTTGATGAAAGAAAACCAAGCTTATTGCTGCCAGCTTTCGTGGGTTTAGTTTTGGGTTGCGTATTCTTTGTTGGTGAGTTTGATGAAAGAAAACCAAGCTTATTGCCGCCAGCTTTCGTGGGTTTCACACCCATTGATGACCAGAGAGGCCCAGCAGGTGTGAATGTGTAGCTACCTATCACCCCAGCCAACTGTCCATGATGCACATATTCATGCACTCAAAGGTCTAATTTAGTATCTGTCTAATTAAAATTAACACATCTCTAGTTTGGCTGTTCCTCAATTTCGTCTCAAGATATAAGCTTGTTCTAGTGATGTGCTTGTTGGCCACTCGTTTTGTCTTCCTTTCTGTAATAACTGGGATGTTAAGTTGAGTTAATTATAGATTGGATTATTGCTATGACTATAAATATAATGATAAAAAAGGTGAAATTTAGTTTGAAATGAAATGATCTAAGATTATGTAATTGCAAGTTGATGAAATTGAAATTTTGATTTGATTTCTGATTATTCGAGGGTATAAAATGTGAAAATTATATCATTATTATGTGAAAAAATAATAAAAAATAAATGAGAAAAAGAAAGTGTGAAAATTTAAAAAAACATGAAAAACGGGGTAGCAGGATGGACACCGCGACTTGGAATTAGACGTCGTGGCTTCAGACCGAAAGAGGTGGAGCATTGTGGGCAGATTTTTCCACGATGCGACGTGGATTGGACATCGTGGTGTGGGATCGGGTTATGCCAAGGTGGTGGCGTGGAAAATTTTTTCACGTCACGGTGTGGGTTGCTGTTTTATGAGAGATGGCATAATTTTCGACCATTTTTTCATCTCGTTTCTTCTCTAGTTCGTTTCATTCTTTTTTTCCTTTTGCCCTAGCCCTATTATACATGATTTCTAGCTGTTTTAGCTAGAAAATCATCTTGCCTAGCTATAAAAACTTAAAATATTTTAATTAAACTTAATTTCACCCTTTTAAACCATAAAAAATGGTAGAAAATAGAAAAAATATCAAAATTTCCCCAAATGGATGGAGCCACATGGAGTTGGGAGTTAGTGTTTCGTTTGGGGACGGCTACACTCATAAGTGATAGTAAATTCGATTTCTTAACTGAATCTCAAATTTTAAATTTTAGGATTTTGGAAAAAAATAAATTTTTGGGCTTAAATTAACATATGTGCTTACAAATTGATGGGAGAATGATCTAATGAAGTAATTATTATGATTTGACCTAAGAAATTTTAGATTTGGCATAATTAGGGTTTTTGTAAATAGTAAAATTGAGAATTTTTTGAATTTTATTGAATTAATTATGAGATAAATGATTAATGACATGATTAGTATATTTTAGAACATATATGGAGTGATTTGGATCAGTGGAATTGAGTTTTGGGTAATGCCTTAGAGTTTAAAGAGAATTTTTGTGAATAAGATGTAAACTATGAATTCAATAGCCTAAAAACTTATTTGAGTTATTTACATATTGTTGAAATGCTAATCATATGAGATATTAAATAAATATATCAAACAAGAAGGTTTCTTGTGATAATTGTAAAGAAATCCTAAATTAACTGATATTTATCATATGTTTGATAATTATAGTCTGAGATTGACTATAAATGATCTATTATAATTGATATTAACCCTGTATAAGATAATGATCTGAGAAGGATGAAAAGGCAGAGCTGAAGGAAAGTGGTTTAGAGCTAAAGGCCAAAGATAAATAGGCGGCCCCCTTTTGTGGTTCAAATGTATGGATGAGGATAGTGGTTATCCCATGTTTGTTCCAAGCATATGTGTTTTGTATGAGGAATTGTGGATATCCCATGTTGATATAAGATTATTGTGTATTTGTTTATGATTAGTAAATATTAGGGATAGAGAATATCCTTTGGATGACAATGATGTGTTTGGTAGATAGGATGAATGTATGAATGTTGAGGATTTGGAATATCCTATAGTTGAATTGGTTTATGATATAGACACGTGAATGTTTGGAATAGGAAGTATTCCAGTTAATTGTGAAGATAGAGAGTATCTTATGTCTTTAAGCTTATCCTTATGTATTGATATCTTCTACGTAAAAGAAATAGGGAATATCCCAATTTTATAATAAGAATGTATGAAATAGGAGGGGATGGATGATATCCTTAAATTGTATTGATAAGGATTGTGATTATGTATAGAGTATATATGAATAGAATAAGGAATTGAGCCTTATAATACAATTATTTTGTATTGTTCATCTCAAGATGAGATGGAAATAAATTATGCTTATGATAATGATTTGAAATTAGTTAATGCATATTTTAGATTAGAATATATTATTATGTTTAATTATTTTTAATTATTTGTGTCTATTTACTGAGTTGTCCGGACTCACACCTTCTTTCTTAAATTTCTAGTGGGTAAGTAAGACAAAGGATGTATAAGAGCGACTGAAGATCTTTGAATGGTATGATTGTATATTGGGATTAGAATCCCATTTTTTATTAGTGAGTAATTGTAATTCATATAATAATGGTGTGATTATAGTTTAAAGAATTCAAATGATGTATAAAGTGAAGCATTGGCATGTCTTAGTAGATAATATATATTATGATGATAACATGATATGTTTTTCCTAAGGTGTAATGCCATCATGGTATGATATAAGTCCTAGGTTGTGAATAAAATGGGTCAATTTAGATTGTTGTTTTATGTTTATAAATTCAAATTACTATAATTGATAAATGATGTATATCAGGTTCTAGTCTTGATATTTTAGGGGAAACTCTGTTAATTTTTTAGTAAAAATCTCATTAGAAATTAGGTAAACTAAAAAATGAGACCCAACCATCCTACCCTGAAAGTAAGAAAATTTATGTATAATTATAGTGGATTTACGATGTAAAATAGAGTAATGACCCTAAGTGGATGGTGCATTATACTTTCAGTCCTTTTAAAGATTTGAGTTTTATCAGTAAAAATGTTAGCAGTTTTGCCATTTACTCTCATATTTGAGGAAGCCTCTCATCTCCTAAAAGGTATTAGGAAAATCTTTCTTGGTATTTTGTTTTAGTCTGGAAGAAACTTGGACAGTGAATTTTAATGGGGTGTTTGGCAGTCTCTATTATTAATAATATATAAGATATAATTTTTATCATCAATTATTTTATGTTTTAAAAAACCTATTGATTTTATATTTATATAAAAAGTCCAAACAAGCAAAATATATAAAAGGGTAGAAAAAACCGTGATAAGCTTGATAAAATAAAAGGTACTACAAAGTTATAAAGTAAATAAAGTTAAAATAATTTTTTAAAAAAAGATAGTAATAATATATAAAGGGTAGATTTTAAGGATAGATAAGTGTGAAAAAAGACAATTTTTACTTTTTCTAGAATTTTAGAGTAAGGGAGGGGTGAATTAAACAGAACATTTTGGTGATAAATTACCGAAGAGCAAAGGTTCGATGGCTACTTCGAATATTCAATTTTTGTAGGGGAATAAAAGTTGTAATGACTATTAATATGTATTTCGAGGATTAAAAAAATGAAATGTTGTTTTCTTGCGGAAGGTCGCTTCTTTTCGACCCATTTGGCCAATTCTACATTTCATGCTGTACGGTGGATAATCAGACACGTATGTGCTTCTTAAAGCCATTTCCTTGCCACAAAAAAAGATGTGGCTCTTTACCTGCTCTGTCCTGTTTCTGTAACTGCAACTCGAGCATGGCATTTGCTTCAGCGCTCCCACTTTCAAACAAAATCACAGCTTCCCATTTCTCTTCTTTGAATTGGAATCTTGGGAAAGCTAGCTCCAAGCCCTTGCTCATCATCTGCCGTTCCTCACCCCAATCCAACAATCATGGCCGTCAGTATCTTCTAATTCACTTCCTCCATCGTTGCAGACTGAAATTTTCTGAATTTTCAAAGCAGAAAGCAAAGCACTAAAGCGAATTTTTTGGGTGGGCAATGCAGAGCCGAAGAAGTGGCAATCGATCGTCTCCACGGCATTGGCTGCTGCTGCAGTTATCAGTTTCAGCTCAGGAGCTCCTGTTCTTGCGGACCTTAACAAGTTCGAGGCGGAGACCCGTGGAGAGTTTGGGATTGGTTCTGCTGCACAATTCGGCTCCGCTGATCTCAAGTACTTCTTCTTCGCTTCTTGTGTTCATGTCTGGAGTAAATTTCTTGGATTTTCTGAGTCTGTTTTATCTGACTGGATTTGATCCCTCTTTTTGCTTAAAACAGGAAGGCTGTTCATGTAAATGAGAACTTCAGGTAAGAGTTCTGGTGTTCTCTCTCTGGTATCCTGTGGCATTTTTCTTTTTATTTTTGCGGCATTCGGTAGACCAAATGGAGGGAAAATTTCTCTTTTCAGGAGTTAAAGCATAGAGCAGAATTTTGATATTTTACATTACATTTCGTTTCTATAGTAAATGCAAAGTAATCCTATCTGGTGTTGAATTAACTTACGAACATACAATTCACGTTGGTTTTAGATGATGGGTTGGATTGATTTGCAATAATTCAAGTGCTTGTGCAACAGGAGGTTATGAAAATGGAGTTTGGGCCAAAGAATTATTTTTGGATCTAATGGCAGAAACTAAATTAATTACCAATAGTAACAATTATGCTCAGTGCCCAATCACAGCCACAACTGAACTGATTTTCAGTGGGGTTTTCCAGGATAGATTGATGTTGCGGCTTCTGTCATTGCCACCATATGAGAATTCTTAATGATAATAATAAGAACCCAATCACAATAAACAATTCAGGAATTAAAGTTTCTTAATCCTATTGCTTCTTAGATCAACTTGCCTGCTGCTAAGCTTGTGAACTTGCCGGTTTTTATGCATTTTCAGGATTTGGTCTAGTAATGTTCTGATTTATCTATTATGTCTTGATATAGACGAGCCAACTTCACATCTGCTGATATGAGGGAATCTGATTTCAGTGGCTCAACTTTCAATGGTGCTTATCTTATGAAGGCTGTTGCGTATAAGGCAAATTTTACAGGTAGCTTACCTTTTTGGGTTCAATCATCTGGAATATATAACATGGCAAAATGCAGTATATACACAGCCATTTAAAGATTCCTTCAGTAACCCTAGAGCCACTAAACTAGCGGAAGTGGTGTTTCTGTGTAATTACTTTATCAAAATTTTCTGTATCTTTCTACCTTCTTATGTCAATATTGGAACATCCTGATTCAGGCAAAGCAAGTCCATGAAAGCTTCGTGGCCTAGAAACTTAGATGAGTTGATGTGGACAATGCAGGCTTATGTGTGAGCTCTTTATATGCCAAATGGATGAGATCCCTTCAGACCTCTGTTTGCTTACTCAAGTTTCACATACTTGTTGTTAATGAATTTAAAACCATGGCGATTAGCCGGAATTGAGATAAATAGATCAACATTTCAAAATATAGGTTTGTCTATCATCTAGATGCCTGGGAAAGGAATAGTTTCAAATAAGCAATGTAAATATAGTTTTCTCCTACTAGCTTTGAAAGTGTCTGATCTCCTTTGAAATTGGCCTAGACCAGAAATATATATATATATATATATATATATATATATTTGTTCTCCGTTTCACTTTCCTTCAAATAGAAGCGTACGCAGCTTACAATATATTATCAGGGAGCAACACATCAACTTCAGTTCTTTGTATGTCTCCATATCCTCCTTTAATCATTAGAATCATGACTAAGCTTTCCATACAACCCCTGTATACCGATTTTACCTGCTTTTCAGATTTCCTGCGTGATCTGCGTAATAAACCCAAGCAACATTTTGTAATCCGTAGGTGAACTAATGCATTTCAAGATTGAGATCTGTGTATTAGTGCCACTTGGCTATCAAAATAATAAAACAAAATCAAAGGCCTTTATATATATATATATAGATAGATATATATATATATATATATATATAGAGAGAGAGAGAGAGAGAGAGAGAGAGAGAGAGAGAGAGATTGATGCTGCCTTGGTGTATTGTGTCCATATATAATTGATATCTTCATGCATCTGGCTAGTTGGCAGAAATTATTTGTCAACAAGTTTAATTTACATGTGTGCCTTTTGCTGTGTTGTAGGTGCCGACTTGAGTGACACATTGATGGATCGCATGGTAAAAGAAAGTCGAACCATACAAATTCCTGCCCTTTCCATGGCATTGAGTTAAATAGTTCCCCATTTTCTGATATTGGCATGCACTAAGATTGCTATTGTAAGCAAAGCATGCATTAATTTGATGCATGAATAGGCATATATGGCACTGATTAGTAATTTAGCAACCAAGCATATAGTTTGCAGATGCATGGTAATTCTTCCATTTGAAAAAAGAAAGCCGTCAGATCTCTATGAAGTTTCAGTGTTTGCCCATTTTTCCCAGTGTATTTAAAGTTCTTTTTGTTTACGAAACAGGCACTGCAAGGTGCAAAATTCCTCGTTGACGTCAAATGCTAAATGGCTTCATGAAAATTAAAACGATTTCTAGTATATGGGCTGAGAATCTTGATGTTAATTGATCCCTTTGATCATGAACTAGCCTAGTCAAATCTTAGGCAACCTGATGGTTCCAGCTTTCAAGACCTGTCCCATAAAGAATTACACATTTTCACATGTTGGATGAGATTATATGCCATTGACTATATACTAAGATCGACATAGGCTTGTACAAGCCTTCTCAGTTTTGCTTGGAGGTCCATGCAATGAGCAGCCCAACATTTCAATGTTCAATCTTCGATCTGCCCTCCCAAACATCTTGCTTGAACGGCAAATGTAGCTGATTAGGTTGACCATGATGCTTTCAGATAACAAAGGAACATGATATATCATTATTTTTATGTTTTTAGGCTTTGTTCACTATATTTATCTAGAAGGCGAGTCTAATGAAATATGTTGTTCCAGGTTCTTAATGAGGCCAACTTTACGAATGCTGTGCTTGTTAGATCAGTTCTTACCCGCAGTGACCTTGGTGGTGCAATCATTGAAGGTGCTGACTTCAGTGATGCCGTTATGGACCTTCCTCAGAAGCAGGTATTGTATGTAGAAAACAAATGTTTCTCTTTGCCTGGTAGATACGGATTTCTGGGTCCTATGGTATGCTCAATCAAATTAAGCATCTTGGCCAATAGCATTTCTAATTCCATAACAGGGTGAAATAAACATTATGAAGCATTTGAAAAGGAAGAGCTATGTGATCAGGTTGCGATGGTTAACCTCGGGATTTTGACATTGTAAAGGCCACATAAGTTAACCGAAATTCACTTGAAAATTGATGCAGACCACTGCCGATGAATCTTCATCCCGCAATCAGATACTAAACAATCATAGCTTCTGATTCATGGATGCCCGTTTGCTGTATTCAGACTGGGCTCTAGACTAATTGCATGCTATCATTGCGATCGCATTGGCACTCAGCATCCCGGCCTCTACTGGTATGGTCATGTTTTGACTGCTCAACGCCTGAGGTGGAGCTGCTGACATAGGAACAAACTCATGGTCTGCCTTTTCTTGTTTCGTCTTCATCCACTTTGTGGTGTTCATGCAGGCCTTATGCAAGTATGCCAATGGGACAAATCCGATAACCGGGGTCAGCACAAGAAAAAGTCTGGGATGTGGCAATACTCGTCGAAATGCCTACGGAAGCCCCTCTTCCCCGCTCCTAAGTGCCCCACCACAGAGGCTGCTTGATCGGGATGGATACTGTGATTCAGAAACTGGTCTTTGTGATGGCAACTAGGCACCCCACCCCCCCAAACTATAAAAAATTTCCAATAGAGCTTATGTATAGATGCAACGTAATTTATTTATTTTTAATGTAATCGCTATATTCACTATAGGCAGACCTACAAGCTGTAAATCTATCTTGCTGAGGCATCAGAAAAATGAGAGTGGTTTTAGTGTCTTATTTTTTGAGGATTGCAGATACCAAATCTACAAATCAGTAAAATCAGAATCTACAAAATCAAATCTCCATTTCATTTCTACTACTTTGAGAGCCAATAGATTATAAGAAACAAAGTGCATGCCGCAATAACTGCTGAAAGGATTAGAGTGTCTCTTGAACGCTTCCGTTTGATGGCTCCTGCAAGTGCATGGGTGTGAGTGTTATTTCCGCTCCTTGAAGAAAGAAAACACGGCCATGAAGGAAAATCAAGTAGCATTATGTACCTAGAAGCCCACGAATCATAGGAAACTTGTCGCCCAGTTGCTTGACTTTCCCTTGAATATATCCAAACATAGACCGTTGAGAACCCAGCACAGACCTGGTTGCTTGAGCCTGACTTATGACATCGTCAATCTGCAAACTTGCTATGTCAAAAAACCACTCATGCAAGGAGCAGAAATGGCATTTGAAGATTCTAGCTGGATTTGCCCAATGGAGCAGTATTCTTTGCTATTGTAGCAAGGTTAGCATGATTAGGTTTATCAACTGGATCTTCAAGGATCATATGAATAGAAATAAACCAGCAGTTACTATCAAAATGTTTCCATCGCTTTGTTAACAGATGGATGCAAGTTGGAGAACCTTCTCTCCTCTGAGTGCAATCTGATTCACTTTCCAAGAACCAGCATTCCTTCAGGATGGCCATCAAAAAGATTGTTACTGCCATTCGGTGTAGTGAAAGAAAAGATGGAAACAAACCAAAGCATTGTTGAGGAACCTTACCTGGATAATGGATATAGACAGCATGGTATGCACAGAATTATTAGTTTTGTTAACTAAATATGGTATGTTTATGATCATAGTTAACAGATTCAATTCTTAAAATTTACTTAGAAAGTAAAAAAAAAAAAGGTAAAATATTTTAATATTGACAACTCCATTCATTTTAGATGCTTATTAATGACCAAACTGAACCTAATGTCATTTTTTATTTGGGGCAAAAAAAAAGGAGAAAGTATACAAGATGGGAAAACAGGTAGAGGGCAATTATACAGAATTGCTTTGAAATAAGAAGAATTGAGAAACAAGAACGATGTTAATTCATTATCTGATAAATCCAACAAGTTTCCAACATGGAACGAAACCCAGATCTTCTCAGTTCTAAGAAAAAGAAACTCTATGATTCCTCCTTAATGCAAATACAGTTACACCACCATTGTGAAGGCAAGACTGATAACCAATATGGTCAATGCATAAATCAAGGGGACCAAGGGACAGTTTAGTGGAGAATTGTATGGGGCTGCTTATGACTGGTTGGAGAAACAGAACAAATATTAACACATCCAAAGAACTTGTTAAGTTGCACCAATCAGTGATAACATGAGCCAACGTAGAGTTTGAGCAAGTTAGAGCAAGCTCATGAAAATTGAAGTCTCTAAGGTGATGATAAGGTCCAAAAGGATGATGATGAGAACAGCAAGAAAACATTAATGCATGGTTCAGTTTGGCAGACAATCTAGTCCATGAAATGAGTGGAGTGGCATAACAACATTTGTGCAACCGCCCTGATTAGTTGATGTTAACATGATGACAGTAATTTATGAAATTCGAATCCACCATTAATTCTTCAATGCAAAGTCAGTTGCCAGCACATGCTAATAGTTGGTGCACACCTATCTAGATGTGTAAGTTAGTTACAAGGCCAACAATGCTTCAGGTGATGCAGCATGAGGCAGTCCGGGGAAAACACCTCCACAGGATGTGTAGCTGAAAAGAGGATCATTCAAATGGATGAATGACACCAAGATGGAGACAGAATAATAAATTAACACACTTAAATACAAATGTGGTGTAGCACAGGCAACAAGATAAAGAAGTGTAGGTTGCAACCAGACAATAGAAAAGTAGAATTAAGTTGTTCTGCCAACTGCTAGAGAGAGAACAAACTGCATCGATTAAATCACAGTAGCTTAAAGTTTGAAGAACCTAAAAGGGCACAGGAAGGCCTAGAAAGATATTCCTGGAGATGTGGAGGTAGTAAGGAGTGACATTAAAACTGGTAGTTTAGAGCTATCTTTTACAACTTCCCCAAATGCTTGCTTTGATTGGGATCTGCTAATAACATAAAAATCCAATTGCACATCACTACTTCCAACCAATTTTGAATTATATGAGCAATATCCTTCTGAATCTCTCTAAATCCAAGATATCAGAAATGGTTGCCTTTGGGTGCTCAGTCATTAACCTTTCCTAATTTCTACTTTCTAGTCACATTGTTGCAAAAGATTGCATTCCATATACTAAATCTTCATCCAACTGATCTTGAAACCTTTAGTTTCCTAAGGCTTGCCCTAAAAATTCTAGCCCCATCCTTACACATCTCTATCAACCTCTCAGTCAAAGCATCAAACTATATACACTGCATGACCTTTTCTTGTAAATGGCCAGCTGACCCATCCATAAAAAAATTAAAAAAGACAAGGGATCAACACTAACTATTAAACTTATGGTGATGGAAAAATCACTTGTTTCTGTATTAGTCACCATCCCATTTGCCACCATCCCTCAAACTTGTCCACATGTCCTTCAGTCTTTTACACTGCCTATCAAATTATGGCAACAAAGCCAATAGGATGCTTTCTCTAACCTATAAACCATGCTACGATCCTTCCTCATTTCCTTAATTTCTTCATTAGGTTCATAGGTAAGCGAATAGCCCCTATGGTTGACCTGCCTGGCATTAGTAGGAAGTAGGAACTATGGATTGGATAAACTTGTATCAAATGCCGACCAGCAGTCGGTCGCTGCTCTTTCATGGAATGAGTCAGTAATATGCTTCATAACCTTACTTTTCTCGGCATAAAACCTAACCGCCTATTGAGCACATTCATCTCACACCACAAGTTTCATTCAATCATCTCCCAAAATTCTGTGTGCCTTTTAGTTATAGGATTAATGAATTTTATTAAAATAGAAGTTCAAGACACTCTTAAGTCCCTATTCTTCTTGGCACACCCATCTGAAATAAGCCATAAAATTTACAACATTAAAGCTTGATCTGCATCAGAAAGATAATTCTAATGTATTTAATTGATGCGAATTATGATAAAGATATGAATCCCAAATAAATGAGCTATCTGCAGGTGTTGAGAAGATGCAGTTAAATCTATGGTATTTAAAGGATATTGGAGCCTAGGGGGATAATTGAAGATGCAGTTAATTCTTTGATATTTAAAGGACATTGGAGAAAAGGGGGATAATTGAGAAGATGCAGTTAATTCTTTGGTATTTAAAGGATATTGGAGCCTAGGTGGATAATTGAGAAGATGCAGTTAATGCTTTGGTATTTAAAGGATATTGGATCCTAGGGGGAAAATTTGAGAAGATGCAGTTAATTATTTGGTATTTAAAGGATATTGGACCCTAGGGGGATAATTAAGAGGTTGTTAGGTGGCATCAATCATTAACAACTTCTATTTCTAGGAAACCATATCATGAGTGACCTTTAGAATGTTCTTTAGATTTGTGATTGCACAGTATATTAGATTTCTTCTGCTTATTTTAGGCTCATGTAGTAAGTTTTGTGGCTTTTGCAGGAGACAGTAGAAGAATAATTTGTTTGGACCAACAAAGAATTGTTAGTTTGGAGAAAATATCCACTAGAAAAGGCCAAAATCGATTTAGGCAAGATGAGATTATTTCGCTTCTTCTTTTCTTCTTTCATTCACATCCACCAAATCTTTAACATATTAGGAGGTTATTGACCTTAAGGCCAATATTACCTAGTTCATGCTTCCAAATGAAAAATAAATGAGTAGAATATTACCTGGTTTATGCTTCCATGAATTGCTGCTCGTTCTCTTAATAGATGCATTCTAGGCGACATGCCCCCAGCTGCCTACATAAAACATAACAAAATAAAATAGGTCATGTACAAGTAGATATATAGAGAACTTGGAGAAAGGTAATTAATGGCCAGAATATCACCCACCTTGTATTCACTGATATCATCCCTCACGGAACTAAGAAGTTCAGCATGCTCCCTCATGGAGCTTATATTTCCTCTTGTTCTTCTAAATTCCTGAAAAGAATTGCACATGTGCAACAAGGTTGAAGGCAGCCTCAAGAAGATTGCAGAATAATATGCTGCATTATTCTGCAGTCCAAATGTGAGCATACAAAGTGCCATGCAAGCACTATCAGAGAACAGAGAATAATCTTAATCCCAAGATTGGGTCACCCAAGAGTTCCATTGAGTGATCATAGAAGGTCCATGATATTATTATGAAAAACACGATAAAGACGAAGTTACCATGATCGAATCAAAGGGATAGTAGTAAAAGAGTAAACTCATGAAGTATTAGTAAAAGAGTAACCTGCGTAAACTCATGAAGTATGTCCCTGTGCCTTGCTAGTTTCTGGGAAACTGAAGTGGCAGGTGAGGCAGATGCAGCACATCGACTCATTGAATCATTGATATCTAGCAACTTTTCCAGCAAGGATTGGATTTCCATTTCCATAGACTTCCATGACCTGCTCGATCCCACAGTTGGTGATCCTGTATCTCCATAGCCTGCATGGATCAATGCAATTGTAAAATGAGAACACCATTTATCATATAAATTGTTAAACAGAAATGGAAATTCAAAAATAGATAATTAAACTATCTGGATTTATTGCTGCCTAGAAGTTATGTCAATGGTACAGGCACAAGTGACACAAACCATGCAGAATTCATGAGCCACAATTCATGCATAATTGTATATAAACAGTTCCCAAAATGAATCACAACAGACGACCTCGGGCAAGCCCTAATAATGACATTTCAAGGACAAAACCTATTTAGAGAAATATTTTAAGCTGGTGAATCAAGCCCTAGGTAGGACAATCAATTGGAGTAGGGTTTTTAAAAATTTTCTTGAGTTTTGCCACCAGCCAGTTATTGTCTAAAAATCTACCCCAGTCTGTGAAGAAATTTTTGGATCGATGGTTATCAGTTGTCATTTTCTTAGAGAGAAAAGATGTAAACCATCATATGGAGGACAAGTTACTCCACGTTTTGACCAGACAACAAAATGCATTGTGTTTTAGGTGCTACACTAAATGCACCAGACAGCAAATTTAACATCATCAGCCATTTTCTCAATTATCCTAGGTTAACAACATGAATCTTGTCATAGCATCTCTCCTCCAGACTGTTTATACAACATCTAACCATGTCCTTTTCACCTTCCCCTCCTATGCCAAGAGCTTTTGACTTGAACGAGCTCATGCCCCACCCATCTCAAGATCCCTATTTTTGGACATACTACCAAGCCATGTTTTTCCTTGACTGTTCCATCTTATTTTGGTGGATATTCTAAATCCACCCTCTTCCTCAACTTGCCAGCATATTTCTGGGAAACATTCTAAAGCCACGTTTTTAATTGACTTCCCAACATTCGGTGCATGATTCCACTGATTCACTAGATTGTATAATTGATATTGAATTAATCTGAAAGTATGCTGCTTGCCACACCTCTTTAGGTTATACCCTCAAGACGTCATTGGGTAGGAAAAAGTTCTCCATCTAGTACTTCAGCAGCCTTAAAACTCTGTTGATGGATAATAATGGCAGATTAAACAATCCATCTAAGTGTAGTTGTATTTTGACCATGGATCAAAGAACAAAAGGCTTAGTAGCTTATTGACATGTCAATAAGGCATTTAGGATAAGATCCTATGATGACAAAATTTTCATTAATTAAATCAGAGAGGCTAAATGAAAAACTTAAACTATGAAAGGATGCATGGAATTGAAAGATTTTAATTAGTTGGAGAAAAAACAGACATGGAATGCAATCTTATTTATCAAGAGATGCCCCAAAATGACTATTTTTGTTGCATGGGTTCTTTGGCCAACAAGTGACAAGGTTGGTGAATTGAATATTTCAATGTTCTACAGGTACCCTAATTAAGACAATTAGACAATGATAGCGGCTGAAGAATAAGAAGTTAGTGGTATGAAAAACTTGGAGTCAAAACACCACAAGAGAGCATAAATAGATTAATATTCTTATGAACTAGCAAAACAAAAATGGATAGATTGAATATCAAGGAGAAAGAGCATATACTGGCTATGCATTGGATGTTGGCTTCAAGCAGTTAGTGAAAATGAGCCAATGAAGAAATATATTAGCAAAACAGATGTGCGGTTATGTAATCAACCATGTCCTTGGAAAGGCCAGAGAAAAGGGAAACACATTATGCTGGATACTGATTTTCCTTTTTTTTTTTTTTTAACCCTAAATCTAATCATTTTACCAAGTGCTTCAACTCCACCATGATGTACCAGACAAAGTTGTGCTCCCTAGTCCCATACAAGGATATCCAAATATTGCCTTGCCTTAATAATGAAGAATTTCTCCTACCTAGTACACAATTGTCGGGTTTCTTGCAAAAATCATGACAACAAGTCGGAGATGGTGATAGACAATAGCAGCTAAAACATGGTATATTGGTGGTAGCTATGACAGCAATTATTAAGGGCCTAACTAAAACGCCAAAAGTCCCAAGACCATAGAACCGCCAAATTAATTTCTTCTCACCATTGCACTCCTGAGTCTTCCTTGTCGCCAAAAACTATCATCAAGTGCTCATGAATGCGAAAATCCTTTAAAGCAACTCACATCTTCGTATTGTCAAGAAAACCATTCGCAATACCAAGAACACACAAAATTGGCAGGTTCAAACGTCACAATGGAGAACCCCCTCTCCTCTCGCAACTTAAAACTACTACAATTTCAGTTACTTGGCACCGTGCAGATACAAACTCTCAACTTAACCCACATGAATCAGATCATGACCGTCCGATTAGGAACCAAAAGACTCCTTTGTGTGTAACTCTAAAAGTGAAGGAATGAGTATCACAGCCAAACAGTAACAATTCACATCCGAAATTCGGTGAAATTTCTCCCGCAAACCATGCATTTCGATCTCATCTCAAACAGTGTTTCACCGAATGCAACAAAAAAAAAGGTTGAAGAGGAATGCATTTTGATCTCATCACAATTGGGATTTCTGCGAAAACAACCAAAAACCAACGAAAGAGGAAATGGAGAGGGAGAGAGAGAGAGAGATGGACCTTGCGAGAATCTAGCGCCGAGCTTTGCGTAGGAGGAAAGCTTGACGTCGAGATCTCCTTCGACTTTCCTTGCTTCCTTCCTCAATTCCTCCCAGCCCGATTCCTGCAGCTCGAGACTCGGATCCCCCATTTCTCCTGTGGGGATAGGAGCGGAGATCTCTTCAACTTACTGAATTTTCCTTCTTCTTCTTCTTCTTCTTCTTCTATCACAAATCCAAAGCGCTGGGATGGCCTCCCAGATTAGATCCAACGGCGATCTCACACACTCTCGCTTCTCCCTTCCCTTGTCATTCGACGGAAGCACACAGATGCAGGTGCCGCGGTCAGCCCCTCGAGCCAACAACCATTTGGGAGCGTAATCAGACAGTTCGCTCTACACGCGACTACGACGCACGCGTGTTAATATCCGTCCATGCCCAATTGGCAATTACACGCAATGAGAAGTCCTTTTTCTTTCACTTAAACTGTCCATAATAATTTCATTTTTTTTATGCCATTGATGGAAAATAATTTCATGCTTGCACAAAGCACCCAAATTTTGATGCTGGCCTTATTTTTTTGGGACCGCTAAAATGATTTGATAGAATCAAAGCCACACATGATATGTTTAACAAGATATCGAGAATCACTGTGGTTAAAAAAAATAAATGGCTGATAATGATAGAAACTCCTAAAAGTACATATAAATGGAGCATTACGTTGCAAACCCCATTTGGAAGGTCTCGATTCGTAAGCATGTATCATGTCATTTGTCCTGTTCCCTTGGCCTCGAGCATTCGATTCTGTAGAGTCTGTACCGACCAAGGCTAAAAAGGCTCTGTCATTCTGCCAAGCAATCCGGTTTGGGCTGGCAGGCCCAAGGGTGATTTTTTTAATGTTTGGGCAGGTGAGTCAAACACCCAAGCCAATGCAACTGGGCCATGAGCCAGTGGGCTGACTTTCTTGGGGAGCCTACAAAACATGGGATTTAGATTCTAATGAATAAAACATGGGTGGATTAATGCTACTTAAGTTGTCCACTATGGACACTGTTCACATAAAAAGCTTCTTTGGCAAAGGTGAAAGAGGAAGGTACGTGGGTCGGTGGACAAATTGATGGATTGGTTGATTAGGTGAGTGGATGGAAGAATGCAAGGATGGATTCATTTATGGTACGGGAGGACGGATTCATCGATTCATCGATTGGATGGGTGGATGGATTCATTTGTGGGATAGATTGATGTATGGATAGATGACAGATAAGGCATGGCGATGGATGGATAGATTGATTCATAGAGGGGTGGATAGATTGACGGGTCGAATGAACATACATTGGTGATTGAATTGATCAATTAATAGATGGAAAATAAACATGAATAGATCTGTCGGTTATCCATGCCTACCTTTTTGTGGTGTTTGCATTCTTACATGTACAGGTGTTTATTTTCAACAGTTTCATTCAAAATGGTTTTTCGCGAATATTTCCTGCCCAAACGGACCCATGGTGAAGATTGTCTTGGATTTGGATTGCAAAAATATCAGGCCTCACGAATATTGTAGAGCAAATGCAAGGGGTATAATGATCGATGTACGCAGAGATTGCTTAAAACGCTCGCCAGCGTCGGGAGGCTCGGGACAACTTGATGCCTCAGGATGAAAAGACACTGATTTCTGGTTAGCTCTTGGGAGTCATGAATCTCCAAGAACATCAAAATTGGACTGTCTTCTTCTAACCAAGCCAAGATCAATCCAAACTATGAGGCTGAGAGAAGGAATCCATTGCGTTTTCCTCCACCCGAAGGTAACTTTTCAAGCATTACGAGCCACAGACTTCTTGACAAAGAGACCTCATTTTCATGTCACGTTGGTTATATATGTCCAGCAAATAGCAGTCCTAAAGGCGTGTTTGGATTGGGTGGAAAAAAGATGAAAAAAATGAAATATGGAAAAAAAAAAAGGAAGAAAAGAAAAGAACAGAAATGATGAAATGGGATATAAGCAAGAATAAAAAATAAAATAAGGATAAATATAGAAATTTTCAGATAAAAATAACATTGGACATGTAGACTTGTGTGGCTTGGAAGTGCAATGAAAAGGGAATGGTAGACTTTATCTTTTGTCCAATATCTGAAAACCTAAAGCTACGTCTTTGATGCGGCAAAGGCATGCCTCTACGTCATCCAAAAAAAGTACCCACCTTCTCATTGCCGATGAAATGGAAAGTGTGGCTCACCTCAAAATGAAAGCATATGAAAGTAATTGGGACATGGGATTTGCTTTGTGTTATCCATTCGATGGCTAAGATCGTTGCATGTTATCTCATCGGTCCGGCAATGTGACATTGGTCGGTTTGATGAGATGAACTGTCCATCAATTTCCCAAGGACAGGTTATGGACGCAGATAGATACTTTCGTGATACTCATGGCAATACGATTACTTACATGAATCATCAAAAAGGTATGCCGTATATATATACTTGAGGGATACTCATGGCGATACGATTACTTACATGAATCTAGATTCTTACCATCAACTCCAGATGCTTCAAAACAAAGTCTACGGACGACTGTGATCTTCTTTTAGAAACACAGTCATCATTATCAACCTTGGGGCCCACTTGATGGGCATCCTTGGTTGCTGCCAAGTGCACGGTCGACCGATTGTCCTGCCTTATCCGTTTTATTGGATAGAGCATACATATCCTCTCCCGGTTTTGTCTCCTTTGTGGGGGTTGTGAGAATTTCCTCTGCCAGAGAATGTCTACTTTTGGATAGCAACTTTTCTCCGTGTAAAGCGTCAGTAGCTAGACTGAGATTCTACACAATCCATCCAACACTTTTTCTGGGTCCAAAAGCCGTACAAAAACTGGTCGTATGTTGGGTTTTAGTGCATTTTTATGGTCTGTGCCATGGCCAAAAATCCGGCTAGGTAGCACTACAAATTGAATTACGTGAGTCCGGTTACAAGCCGCGGAACAACCTACCAAACATAGATTTAGGGAGCCCACGTAATTAGATTTTTCATAAAACCCGTTAATCATATGCAATCTGTCATGATTTCAAGAAGATGCAACAATCAAACTCACATAAAAGTCATTTGTGACGTGACATTTTCCTGTCGAATAGAAGTCAAACCTCTTTTTTTTTTTTTTCTACGTAATTTCAGCCCTGTTTGTCATGTTCCACCATGCTTAGCAGAGTGAGTGGATTGCATATTTGCAACGTGGTAGGGCTCCACGGGCAATCGAGTGTTTTACCTGTGGTGGAACAGACAAATCTGGTTACCAAAATGATTTCTTATTCCCAAGAAGATGCCTTGGTGTGCAAATAAAGCCAAACAATCTTGATTTCTGGAATCATGATTCGTTTTAACCACTTGTGTTATTAGTTATCTTAGGCATCATGATGTTTGAGATTTTGAAACTTGACCTGCTTTTATGAATTTTGGAGCCTTTTGGCTAATTAGTTTAACGCCATTAAAGCCAATAACAAGCAAAACGTAAATTCAAAGTTTTCTTGGTAAAATCATGCTCTAAAAGCCATTACGATGAGAATGATAGTATAGAAAGTTGATAAATTGCAGCATTAGCTTGGAATATAATCTACTTTTGTAGATGATTGATTGGACAAACAAAATTAAGGGAGAGAATGGCATAACCACCATGAATGCGCATTGCACATGTAACTTCATCGACCCTTCATACAACCCACCATGAATGCGTCTTCCATTCTCCGTCTTACAACCCTCGAACAGCAGCCTCATGCAACAGTGGTTTTGTAGCACTTAATTAGAGGAACAGTTGAATCTTCAATCCTGCGTCCGGAGAACCACTTAAAAATGATATCGCGTGGTGGGTGGTCCATCTCTCTAAGCTGTATCCTACGCGCACCGGAGAGAGAGAATGATTCAAGTCACATGGAAGCTGATTCTGGAACATGATGTTATCTTCGTTCGCAAACAACACTTAGAAACCCTAATTATTCAGTCCCGCTCATTCAGTCCATGCGTATGGCCTCCCTTTGACTTGACAGCGTGTGGGGGCCACTTACATTATCTGGATGCGCGGACGCGGGAAGGAGACCGCACGAAACGCATCTGAAACCAACGTAGTCCTCTGAACCGATTCAAATCCTGCACCGCAAAACAAAATAATCGTCGACCACAGCATCAGCACAGGCTAATATGTGTTCCACCATGGAACTATACAAAATATCTGGATGAGCGGCATTTACCGATTGAAAATCTCCTGCTTCTGCTTCAATGGCAGAATCATCCTAAGCGGAAATGCTTACTTGGGACCCACTCACCGGCGGTTCCAGTCCATCAGTTGAAACCAAAAATGGACCACAGTTTCATGTGTTCCCGAGGTGCAAGTAACGCTCTTCCTTGGAAATAACGGTAACGGGAGGAGGAATGTCGACCCAGGTGGAAGATTCAGAAGCTTTTGGCCTAGGATTCCAACGTTGGTAGGACTACATCAACTCTCTCTCTCTCTCTCTCTCTCTCTCTCTCTCTCTCTCTCTCTCTCTCTCTCTCTCTCTC
>JAYJMB010054204.1:0-28192 GCA_036873735.1 Pouteria campechiana
GTAGCCCGCACGGTTTTGTCCTCTGGGACTATCCCCTCGGGGCCTCCCCAAAAGGCGCCTCGATGGACTATCCAGAATCTCTACTTATAGCCCAGGACTCCCTTGGCTTTCCGATGTGGGAAGTGTCATCGGAAAGCCAAGGAAGGGAGTCCTGGGCTATAAGTGGAGGTTCTGGATAGTCCATCGAGGCGCCTTTTAGGGAGGCCCCGAGGGGATAGTTCCAGAGGACAAAACCGTGCGAGCTGCGGCCCAAAGCGGACAATACCTCGGTGAGAGGCTAGGGCATGACATAATGGTATCAGAGCCGACTTCCGCGAAACTGGCGGTGTGCCGGCAGGGCCGCCGGGCCCTTAAGGGGGTAGTAGTGTGACACTTCCCACATCAGAAAGCCAAGGAAGGGAGTCCTGGGCTATAAGTGGAGGTCTTGGATAGTCCATTGAGGCGCCTTTTGGGGAGGCCCCGAGGGGATAGTCCCAAAGGACAAAACCATGCGGGCTGCGGCCCAAAGCGGACAATACCTCGATGGGAGGCCAGGGCGTGACACAATCCAAGCAAAGAAAAAAATAAAAGCAACTTGTTAGCACGCGCGCACATAACGTGACATTTTAGTCATTCACAATCAACCAAAAGATTCACACGTTATATACATAACATGACAATTTAGTCCTTTACAATCAATCAAAAGATACACATACAGATGCGTATGGTTGACTATTTAGGCAGTAAACACTCAAAATAGTGAGAAAAAATGTATTTAAAAGACAGAATTATCAAGAAAAAGAAGCAATTTTTGTGGTCCTCAGCTTTATAGCCTTTCAATTTACTATCATTATTACTTCTAAACATTAATTGATTGAGCAGGAACTTGGATTTGTTAAATAAATGTTGTATAGATTTTAGAGAGGATCTCAAATACAGATATGTTGAGCCCAATCATAAATAGAAAATCTAGAACCAACTAATTAACTAAACATGAAGGATTAAATAACCAAGTCACCTATTAGGTCCAAGTATAAGGTTGTTTCCAAATAAATAAAAATGTAAACTACGATGTAACTATGTTAAAAACGAGTGGGCAACTAGAAATCTAAATGTATAAATCTTTATACAAACAAGTAAATAAATGTCAATTCAAATGCAATTACTTAGAAATAGGTAGACAATAAAAGATTCCATCAAAAGTTTTCTTGAAGATAAATTTTTTTCATATAATGTGAAACAACTCAACCATTAGCTAGTGCACCTCTACCGCGTTTAATTTTTTAAAGTTTATATATTTTTTTTTATGAAGGGATGTGGGTTTGGGTTAGAGTGGGTTGCCTGGTTCCCTTACCCGCCCCTAACCAACAGGTGCGGGTTGAATACTGGCTTTCCAACTCTATTTGAAATTCAGGTTCGGACAGCCGGGTTTGAGTTGAATCCACCCTAACTTACACCTCTAGACTGATGAGCCACATCAAGAAGTGCGTAGCAACATTTCTAAATTAATCAACCTCCAAAATATTGTATAAAAAAGTCTTTTTACTTATCACTCACATAATATCTTGGTAAGACGCAAAAAAAATCATTATGCATTCATGATTTATTTAGTTAAGATCTTAAAAAATTATTTTAATAAAAAATTTAGGTTGGCTGTAAAAATTATTTTTAAAAAGTTTATATTTATTGTGACCCACTTAAATTTGAAATAAATATAAATTTAAGAATAATAGAAGCTAGGCGATTATTATAGATGACACCACATCATCATAGTGTGTAAATTTACCATATTATCATAATTTGTTAATTTTATTTTGAAATGTGCAATTGATCCTTGTTTAAACATTCAACCAAGTATGAACATGCATATTTTAAATTTAATCAATCGTTGTCTAAAAATAAACACATAAAATAAAAATAAAACACATAAATAGTTTCAAATATTATTTTATTTACAAAATGTATCCAAGGCACCATTTATGCTATAGTTGATTATCTCAGCATACTAGAAAGAAGCCTCATTAGCCATATTTTAATTTATTTGAGTAAATTATAAATTTATAATTTTTCCATATGAATCTTAATCCAATGTCTTATATAAAAATTTGATTATTTTTTCCAAAATAATAGAATCATCATTCTTATGAATTATTTTCAAATAATTAAATCATGATGTATAAAATCTTATTAATGATTATAATATTAAGAAAATAATATTGAGGCTTATCTTTATAAAGTACGTAAAATAAAATTACATTACGAGAAAAGATATTAAATGAGATGGTTATCAATTGCCATTGGCTCAACTTGTATTTAATTCAGATGGTACCTTCTGCTGCTTAGCGGCGTTAAAATCGTAAGGCTCAATGACGTGGGATTTCAAAAGCCTACCTTGCAACGTGCGAGGTTTTTTATTTCCAACACGTGAGGATAAGAGCGTGGATCTGTAACTCGAGTTACACAGGATCCGTTTACGCGAAGGGAAAATAGAGATATCCTCAAAACACAGCTCTATCCTCCAAAAATTGTTTCAGTGGATGGGCTAAAAAAAGAAGTTCTAATTCCTTCAGAATTCCAATGTATACATTGCTTAGTAGTTTAGCCTGTGAGCCAACTTTAGCGCAACTTTCGCAAACCAATGCCAAACTATTCTAAAGTCATTAGAGCGTCTTCTTCTTCTTTCGCTATCACATCAAAATACATTCAATTTCATTTGCAGATATTCGGCTTCTGACCATCATCTTCCTCTCTTCCCCATGGAAATGGGCACTAGGAAAGGACTTCCTTTTTGGGTTGTAGTTGGATTATTTGTACTATCAGTGGAAGCTCATGATAATTTTTTTTATCTCGACTGGACGGTTTCTTTCTCTCAATTTCCTCATCTCGGCAATGGAAAACAGGTTCCTTCTTTTGTGGTTCAATCTTTATCGTCATCATCTCCTTCTTCTTCTACTTTTGCTGTTTCTGTTGTGTCGACAGTTCTTGCAACTGAGCTGAGAAGATGTTTTGGAGCAGGTGATAACAATCAACAATCAGTTTCCAGGACCCCTCCTGAATTTAACCACGAATAATGTTATCAAGATCAATGTTCATAACAATCTCACGGAGCCTTTCCTGTTCACATGGTAATCTCTCTCTCTAGCCTTGACGGATAGCCAAGTTGTTACAGTGCATAACTATGCGTTTCAATCATTAGACCAATGGTAAATCGGGTACCACTCTTAACTGGTACAAATAAGAAAAATAGAGGCAATTGAACCAGGGTCAATCTTTAATAGTCTTACCAGTCGTTGGAAGTTACCGGTCTTTATCTTTCTTGTGATGAAATTCAATACACCCATAGGTTGCTGCTTCAAAGGCATATGAACACATGGATGATATGCTAGATTGCTTGCTTGGTCGATGAAAACCAAGAGGGCTCATCTGTGTCATGTTGGTTTTTCTTTTTGCCTTTCTTATCTCGTCTTGTTTACAGGAATGGAGTGCAGCAGAGGCGAAATTCATGGCAAGATGGTGTCCAAGGCACCAATTGCCCCATCATGCCCCGGCAAAACTGGACATACGAATTCCAAGTCAAGGATCAAATTGGAACTTTCTTCTACTCTCCTTCACTCCTGTTCCAAAAAGCTGCCGGTGGGTATGGTGCCATTCGTGTGAATAACCGAGCTGTGATCGCCATCCCATTTTCTAAACCAGAGGGTGAGCTCGATATCCTGATTGGAGATTGGTACGACTATGATTACAGGGTAAGCTTGAATTTGAACTCTTCATTTTTCATCTTCACAAACCTTATATCAAATCACTACCCACTAGCATTGATAACTAAACCACTTTTGTCATGTTGTAGATCGTGTCATCTAATGATGTAAACTTTAATTTAATTTTTAGAAAAGTAGGATTGACTAGAATTCATAAATATCTTATAAATTAAAAAGAGAGGGAAAGAAGCCCTCATCCTTTTCTTTGTACAAATACATTAATAGATAACTACAGTTTTTACAATATGTTGTGTTTGTTTTAATGTAAAAGAGGTGAAAAAAAAAACATATGCATTTAAAATAGCTGTAAAAGTAATTTTTTATGCATGTTTTGTTATCTATTTCAGCTTTGTTCATCGTAAGACTAACATCATTTTCTATGTTGCTAGTGTTAACTTCGCTTTTAAATCTCTTTTAAGTATTCCTTTTCGTCCCTTTTTTTTTGCTTATATTTTAAGTCAAATCAAACACACTTTTTGAGTTGTTTTTCTCGGATGGTAAATGTTTATACTGAGTTATGCCATTGGCCATCCCTTTGTTTTGAAGCGGCAGAGGTGCTCTCCGGATTTTTTCCTTTGAGACCTATCCTTTCTTTGCATGGATGAGATTGATCTGCACATCTGGCATTTCTGAGAAACAGCACCTCCCACGCACTTTGGAATTTAATTATCTGAACTGACGTATGAATTTTTTTCTTTCTTATCAGGACTTGAGAACTTATCTAGACATTGGGTCTCCCTTCCCTTCTCCTGATACAATTATCATCAATGGAATGACCCCTTACCAGGCCAAATTCACCTTCCAACCAGGTCAGATTCTCACTTAAATGAACCCATGAATGCATATATATATATATATATATATATATATATATATATATATACACACACACACACACGCACGCACACGCACAAAATCATCAAGGTGGGATCAAAATAAAAAAGAATGTACCAATTTATTTTTGATAATACATGCACTACCGAAGTTATTCCTCTCTCTCTCTCTCTCTATCTCTCAATATTAACTATATTAACACCAACCAAATGAGAGGTGTGCCATCTGGTCACTGCCCACGAGTAGATGATGAAAGATGAAGAGAAATGCAAGATATATAACTGAATTATTGCCTCAACCTATTTCTTGCATGCCTTTGTATTCCACAGGTGCAACTTATCTGCTGAGAATCTCCAACGTTGGCCTGAAAGCATCATTGAATTTTAGGATACAAAACCACACACTGACTTTGGTTGAGACGGAAGGCTCTTACACGCTCAGAGAGCAATTATCAAGCTTGGACATTCACGTTGGACAATCGTACTCAGTCCTTGTGACTGCCGATCAAACAAAGGGAGCATATTACATGATTGCATCCTCCAAATTTCAAGAATCTGAGATGGCTGGCGTTGCAGTATTTCAGTATTCAGGCTTCAACGGGGGACCGGGCGGTCCACTCCCAGCCGGCCCCGACCCTTTGGACTACTCATTCTCCCTGCAGCAGGCTCGATCTATAAGGCGTGTAAAACATAAAGCCAGTTTCATTACTGATTCTATTTCGAAAATAGATGCGCAAATGATTCGTCATGCAATTCACCTATCTTTGAAGTGTCCAAATTGTGATTCAATAACAAGTTGTAGAGCTTGAATGTGGGGTACATTGAGAGTCAACCAACCCTAATTATATTTGAAAATATTAATCCACCTCTAATCTTAAGCTTATTTGTAAAATCTTAATCCAACTCTAAGAAAATCAGAGTTTAGTTTAGGTTGAATTCGGGGTGATGATTAGAATAAAAAAAATTGGGTTATTTTAATTAATTTAAGAATATTTGAAATTGGGTCAGGTTAAATCAGATTGCTGGCCACTCAACCCAACCCAAATTATAAATCAAGTGAGGTTAAATCTGATTTTGCCAACTTAAATTTTCCACTTCTCCGACCCAACCTAGCCCATTCTCAATATCTAGCCATATTAAAGATTTTGCTCTCCAGTTGGGACCATCCCATTATTTAATTCCCTATTCACCAGTCGATTATCCATCATTCTACAATCCATGAGAAAACTGCATTGCAACAGGTGGGATTTGAATGTGGGTGCAGCCCGGCCAAATCCGCAGGGCTCTTTCCACTACGGCCAAATCAGCTTGACGCGGACCATCGTCCTCGAAAATGGAAAAGCTGCGATTGGCGGCTTCCGGCGCTACACCGTCAACAACATCTCCTTCGAGCACCCAGACACGCCGTTGAAGCTAGCAGACTACTTCCAAATCGGCGGTGTCTTCACGCTCGATGCCATTTCAGACAAGCCTGATGGACGACAGCCAGCACTGGCAGCATCAGTAATTACAGCTAAGTACAGGGATTTCATCCAGGTCGTCTTCCAAAACACCCAGCCCACCCTCCAAGTGTGGCACACGGACGGATACAGCGCCTTTGTTGTGGGGTGAGCACCACCATCTCCTCTTCCAATCTCAATGCCAGATATATTGGTTAGACAACCTAACGGTGGTTAATGGGTTCCACAGGATGGGTGATGGCAGGTGGAATGAAAGCAAGAACTCAACTTACAACTTGGTCGATGCAGTCTGCCGCTCTACATTCCAGGCATGCATGCAATTATCTATTTCAAGCCATTGATTAGTATATAATGGACAGCTTTGCATTAACTAGAATTACACGTATTGTTGCAGGTATATCCAAACTCGTGGACAGCTATACAGATGGAATTAGATAACATGGGAATGTGGAACCTGAGGTCCCAGGATGCGGAGAAGCAGTACCTAGGACAGCAGTTGTACCTGAGAGTGAAGGACGACAACACTGATCCTGCCCATGTCTCCCCCAGAGATGAGCTTCCCATGCCATCCAACGCCATCAGATGTGGCAAGGCGTCTACCGAAGCTTCCACGCCTAGCCTGTCCCCGACCCCAGTCCCGGCCCCAATACCGACCCTAGCCCTAATCCCGCCCCCAAAACCAGATTCAGCCGCAGCCCCAGCATCCGTTGCATCAAGGCATATTCCCCTTCTCAATGGCCTTTGGCTGACATGGCTTTTCTTGTTTAGGATTTGATTGGTTGCAACAAATTTCATGAATATCATGATTTCTGCGCTGCCAAATGTACCTATCAAGTTTTCTTGTTTTGTTTGGAATTTCAGCTTACTTAAAGAGTCATGGCTTCTTTTTCTTCACTTTTTTTTTCTTTTCTTCTTTTTCTTTCCTCTTGTTTCTTCTCTTTTTTCGAAAAAACTTAGGTAAGTGACAGAGCCAGGGTTCGAACTCAAGCATTAAAATTTTGAGTTCCAGCTCCCTTTTCTTTGTAGTTCCAGTTTGATGAACTCAATGGGTCATACCGAATGTCATACCCAATAATTAAACTATGAACACGATTATTATTCATTACATCTAGTCTGCTATTTCATCATTGCTTTCAAAAGTTGGTTAACTGAATAAGCTACTAACTAGTAAGTGCATAACAGTTTTCTTTTCTTCTCCTTTATTCTTATTGTTGAGGCCTTGTTGGATAAACTAACACTGAAGTAATGCTGAATTGGTTTTGCTTTCATCTCAGCGTGAACAATGCTTAAGTTTCCATCCTGGAAGGATATTCACATAACCATATCCATGTCAAAGACTTTTAGGACCTTACTGTCACTCCCCCTAAAATTTTCCAAATTAGGGCCATGAATTATGCAGAATACCAAGCTCATCATTCCAAACAGCGGATCCTTGTCCACAAATGCATTTACATGACCAATAAAATAAATGCAAAATATTTTATAAAATATCAAGATTTAAATTATTATGTCAGGAGTCAAATTCATTCATGAATTACAATTTCTAAAACAAACACATTCTCATCTCCACTTGATTAAAATTGAGAAAGCCATCCTTTTCTTCTCAATTTAATCAATCTTGCAAGCTGGTAAATAAAATAAAGTGAGATTAAATGCAACCTAGCAAGTGAACATTTTACAGAACGAAATGTACAGAGTATCATATCAATATGAACATATTAGAATAGAAAATGTCCGGATAATCAAAGTTAGATCCCAATCCTCACCGACTGTGATGAGCAACCAAGAAAACAGAGAGAATAACCAAAGTTAGATCCTAACCCTCACTGCTGTGACCGGATGGCCAGCTAAGAAAACAGAGAATAATCAAAGTCAGATCCCAGCCCTCACTGATTGGGATGGGTGGCCAAGAAAACAGAGAATTACCAAAGTCAAATATCAACTCTCACTAACTGTGATGAGCAGCTGAGAGAACAATTCATAGAGTAGAGATCAGTTGCAACCACAGTATTTTATTCTCACGCTTTCATAATGTGGCAGATAACAGACATATATTCCATGGAATATGCATATTCAATGCAAAAATAAGATGTCTAAAGAAGGCCAAGCAGAAAATAGATAGGGTTAACTTACAGAGTTTTTTATCAATCCTTAGATTCCATTGTCCAATCAATACCTGCTAAACATCATAGAGTTTCTAGTACAATCAAATATAATTTAGTTATGCAGAATCTGCTTTGAATTCATTATCTGAGTGTCTTAGAGTCCAGCAACGATTTTACCCCACTATTAATCCTTGTTTCCGCATATCCCATTATTTCCTTGTCAAAATGACATTGCTTTCCAAACTGAAGTTAAATCAGCGTTGTTTCAACTCCACCCAGTGAAGAGGGCTACAGCCCACCCATCTAGTCAACCTCATCACATTCCATGTGAAATATATCCCTTCCGAAATCAAAGGAGTTTAACTTATTTGTTCACACCCTCCCATTCGACCCATCATTTAATATGTCAATTCACTTATTGGTAGCATAACCTAATTAGACCAGATAGGAATCTATCCAATGGCCTGGATTGCTCCATATGGGTAAAAGGAATGATCACCACCAAAGATTAATCCGTGTTTTTAATCACTTATTTGATCAAGGTAATGGAAGGGAATCAATTGGTTTTGGATAATGGGACAGACCCCAGCTAATCTACTGCCAAAATTGGAAGGCTGATCCACTTTAGATAAATCAAATGAACATCGAGTGTGTTGGTATATTAATCCAGTAAAGCTACAAATTGCTGAAATTTTGCTTTCATCCAAGCAATACAATATGTTAATGGACGACCTCCCCGATCCAGTGAGCCAAATAGAAGACGCCTATGCTGATGTGCCGTGCAGCCAAGAGAGTTTAACCAAGAGGCATGATGAGTGGCGAGAAGATGACAGCAGCGAAAGCAGCTTGTGGTTGTTGGCAGGTGGGTCTTCCAGCAACTTCAATTTCTTCCCAGTTGGAGACGCAAGCAATTACATCGGCGCCGAACAGAAGATGGAAAAGTCGAGCTAATTCCGCTCGATAGTGAAGAAGATGCAGTGGCTAGATCCAAGCAATATCGTCGGCAGTGAAGAAGTTGCGGTTGCAGCATTGTCGGCGGCAAGGAAGAAGGGCACATCAGCAGCCATGTCCTTCATTTTTCGGCGGCAAATGATCGTTAGACATCAGGACGTCGACGGAAACGTTATGGTCGGAGCGAATCGACCATTCGGTGGTCGGACGGCGGCGTCGCAGCAGCAATTTACGGCTAAAACCAATGGGTTTTTTCTTCGTTCAGTCAAATTTTCGGCTACTGAAGGCACGATCCGGCGTAGCACCACCAGCTCTGGAGTCTGAATAGTGGTGCCAAATTTCTGATCAGAGCAGATCAATTGTCAGACGTCGGACGTTGGACGATGGCAGCGCAAGAGGCAGGGCAATGGGTTTCCTTTTCCCATTCTACCAAAAAAAATGGAGGCAGCATCCTCATTGGCAACAGCAAACAGAGACGGAAGAGGCAGATCAATTGAGTCGTGAGGATGTGGCGAAGAATTACCAGCAGCACCAAGCAATCGGCGATAGGGTGTGCACGGTCGCACGGCAACAGAAACTAGATTTTCTCCTTGCCAGAATCAAGCTATCAATTGTGAGCCGGTTCCCCGGAGGAGCAATAGTCAGTAACAAATTCATGGACAGCCGCTACTCCCCTACCTAATGCCCCGACGGCAGTCGAATCTCCCGTGCCCATCACCTCTCAGCTGCTTGGAAGATCCAACCTAGATAGTCTTCTTCATGGAGGATTTGGCGTTGCACAAAAGAAAGGAGAGAGGCGGAAAGGGCTGTAATGATGGGTGTGGGTCCACGGCATAATCCAACCAACCATTTTCTACACAAAGACCACATTTCAACGTAATGGGACCCAGGCGACGACGCAGGTGGATAGACGCCTTTAGCTTACGATGACTTGTCGGGCCTGCAAGCGGTAACCACAAGTTCGGGGAGACGGTTTGCCGCGCAGTCAAGGAGGTAGGCAAGTGTCTTTGACTTGCCGACGTGCCGCACAGCTAGATGACCAACGCAATTGAAACCCCTGATTTTGGTTTTACCCATGTAGGTGAATTTGCGCAGGCAACGTGACAAGATGAAGTCGCGCAGATGGGTAGCCACTAATCGCGCAAGAAATGTCCCCTTGGCGGGTCACGCAGATGGGCAGCCACTAATCGCGCAAGAAACGTCCCCTTGGCAGGTCGCGCAGGCAGCACATAAGCTGCACCAGATCGCGCGGCTTTACCCAACCTCGGCCCATCTACGCAGTTTTTTTAACTACTCCACTATGCAAGCATAATGCATCTCGCAAAATGTCACCCGCGCACCCTCATCCTACCAAGCCATGATGACACATTACCTGCATAAAATGCAGTGGAACATTGACCATTGGATATAGTTATTGCACGCGCAAGTAACTTATCTCAAAACTGCGCAGGTGGAATTGTGCAAGTGAAACATGTTGTCCACACAAATAAAGGCAAAGTGAAGCATATTTCCAAATGGATGAACAGTTAAAATATTCGTAGGTATTTTGACTGTGAACTTATCATAACAAAATATTAATAATAACATATACAAATTCTAAATAGATGGGCAATGTATATGTATTCTAATACACAGGCACACTCACCAATTATACAAGCATTACCTAGTTTGATTGCATGGTACCTGTTTAGATATGCGTGCAATTAATTGGGTTTGGTGAGAAGAAAACCCGCATCATTTTGAGGTGATAAATTTATAATTTCCATGGAATGGAAATTACATTAATTAAAGTCTAAACGAAACTTAGATGCTCAAAATGCCCCCACTGGTGAAGCTGATATGCCCAAAATGCCTCAATGATGAAGCTGGAATTCCTAAACTGCCCAAATGGTGAAGCCGAACCCATTTTTCAAAAATTCCCAAACTGCCCCAATGGTGAAACTGGAATTCCCAAACTGCCCAAATGGTGAAGCTGGGCCCATTTTCCAAGAATTCCAAAAATAACTCAAATGGTGAAGCTGGAATCATTTCCAAGAATTCCTAAAATACCTCCAATGTTGAAGCTGGTATCCCGAGAATGCCCCCGTGTTGAAGCTGATATGCCTAAACTACCCCTGGAGGACCTCAAGCCTATAAATACCTCTGCCTCTTCTTAAAAGAGGAGAGAAAATTCTTTTGGAGAGAGAACTTGGAGGAGGAACTTGAGGAATCTTCAAGATGCAGGTGCCTCACTTGACACCGGTAGCCTTTGGCCACTGGTAATTTCTATAGTGCCTAAGGGCACTCTGTCATGGCCCCACCATGATACACACATGGGTCTCACCCTTGCTGTGGTAACGATGGGTCCCATACGCCTAATGGACAACAGAATAATGCCGGATTAGATACACTAAAATATGTTTAAACCCTAATTAAACCATCTAACTGCCACATAAATCAGGAAACTAATGACATTATCTGAAATCAATTAAAAAACTGTTATTTAGCACTAATCATTATCATTAGTGCTAACTACGATTAGGCTTAATTAACTCAAAGTGTAATTAGGCTTAATTCATGCAACCTAGATCTTTGATTTCTCACAATATAAATGGCAGAGATCATTTGCTTGCAGTTTTCCACCGGATATTCGAAAACACCACCCATCAACTCATTCAAAAGCCTAAGTCTAGGACCAAGTCACTGATCATGACTCACCGAGTCAAACCTTAACAAACACCACTCATCAACTTATCCCAAAGCCTAAGTCTAGGACCGAGTCACTGAGTCGTGACTCACCAAGTCACTGAGTCAAACCTTAGCATATATTATTCATCAAAACAGTTAAATCCAGTCATCCTTGCTTACTTTTTCTAAGCTTCTCATGGGCAATTGAGAGAGCCGAACTAAACCCAGTTAACCTGACCAACTCTTCCTAAACTTCTCATGGGTAATTGAGAGAGCCGAGCCAAACCCAGTCATCCTAGTCCCATTTTTCCTAAGCTTCTCATGGGTCAATTGAAAAAGTCGAGCTAAACCCAGTTAACATGGCCCACTCTTCATAAGCTTCTCATGGGTAATTGAGAGAGTCAAGCTAAATTCAGTTAACCTGGCCCACTCTTCTTAAGCTTCTTATGGGCAAATGAGAGAAAGCCTAACCAAACCTAGGTCACCTATTTTCTTCTGATCTCTTTCAGGTTTATATACAATAGAGATCACTTGGTCTTGAGTCCTTCCAAGATATGCCAATCAGGTCACCAAATACCTACTGTCTCTATGGTTCCTTACAATCTAAACAACAGAAATCACTCGGTCTTGATTCCATTCGAGACAAACCAATCGAATCAAAACACCAATTTTCTAAGCTAACGCAGTGTCTAGCAACCCAGTCTAGAACTATGTCATTCTATCCGCCCATTGACTTGAGGCGATCTCCTAAATATCAAGTTATCGGAATGTGCTCGGCGATCCCAAAGATAGCACACATCTATTTTGAGAGAAAGTGGGTTTTATTTTTTGGTTTCTAAGATGCATTGTACTTTTCCTTTTAATCAAGGTTTTTCTCCCATTGTGGAGATGTAATTAGGACCACTAGTGGTCTAGAATGTGAACATACAATTTTTCTGATGTACACAGCAAGTGTAATCTATTGAAGACAATCAAATAAAAATGAAAATTGTTTGATTCATTCCAAAAATGACAAATCTCCTAATATCTTCTTCTTGTTCCATTTTATTGTTTCCTCCTCTTTTTCTACTTATTACACAGTGATGGCCCAGATGCATGAATTCAATTTTCAAGCATATTTAAACCAAATTCTCCACAGCTATGCATTTAATTTAGTCTTGCCGATTCAATAACCGCTAAAGCTATAGATTCCATCACGATCTAACCCATTTCAGTAATCCACTACTTAGCATTAACATCTTATCCTTTCATTTGATTAATATGATCAATATAAACCTAGTATCAACCATTGACGGCCCAAAATCACTAAAATACTTGCTGAACTTGCTAATTATCTTCCTGATCACGCTCATAAGATAAACTAAGATGGCCTGATTGCATCTTGAATCCTAGATGTAAACAACTTAACTATTCCAATAAATACAAATCTAGTCAGACAGGCGCCCCCATTTATGGGTTAAAAGCTGAAAAAATAATTCTCTACTTTAATCCAAGATCTCTTAATTAAAATCAAATCAGTTAACCCCAATGCCATGCACAAATTGTTGTCTTAGATACTTAGAAAATTTATTAAACTAACTTTCTTTCACATTAATAAGGCATTCTCATAAGATTAAAATTTAATCATTCATATTAAATTAATCAATTAATCCAATAAATCATTTATTCTATCAATAAAAATTCTAAATCAATATAAATATCATCCATTTAAATAACACAAATTACATTATATTTTGGGGCATTGCAGTCACTACTATTTCCAAACAGGATGAAGAAGGTAAAGTGAGAAAGAAACATAAATTCATGGACAATTTTATTGCACAATGAAAAAAATGATATGTAATATGGAAGCAAGGATACCTACAAATAACCCTTTCAAAATTTGTTGACAATGCCCCTCTCAGGCACAACAAGCGCTCAGGTTTATATTCTGTAGGTAAAGAATATCATGTCAAACACAACCCTCCAAAACTTTTAGGTGCATGGAGTAGGTCTAGTTATCATATGAATAACTTACCACACCCATGAAGAATTCTTGCATTTGGATTGATCATAATTTGATATCCACATTAGCACTTAAAATTTGATGGAGCCAAGCAGAAACATACATCTCCAATATGGCAGCAGGAAGGTAGTAGTTGAGACCTCTTCTAAGAAGCACAAGTGTAGAAGGATTTCTGGCTCAAGATGTCTCTCAGGGCTCTACTTATGACCAGAATGTTCTGATTTTCCAGCATGTCAAAGCATAGCACAGCCCACCCATGGAACAGCCATGTGCCAAAATGGCCTGCACAACAATGTAATCCAAGAAACAACCTTGGTGGGTTCCTCCCTCAGTGGAGCCGTAAAAAATCCAATTGAACTATTGCTGTGTGATCCTGTTGGACAGCTGAAAATAGAGGTCAGCAGCCAGCCTATTATCATCCTAAGATACATTTTGTGGAAGAAATGTCTTCCGTTTGCCCAGATAACTGTTCCAAAACCTCAAATATTGCTTCTGACATTGGATGCAGCTGGTCGGTTACAGTAAAAGCATGCACGTTACTTTCCACTTCAATCCAGCTAATTGCCCGCTCTTTTCTCACCTGTCTCTCATTCATCATGTGCCACACCTTCTCCACTGACTCCCACCTGCCAACAGCAGCATACATATTTGAAAGCAGCACATAGGCAGCTGAAGACTGAGGCTCTAGTTCAAGAAGATGCTCAGCAGCTCCTATACCCAATTCTACATTACCATGAATTCTACAGGCTCCAAGCAATGCATTCCAGACTCTACCATCGGGCCTGCAAGGCATATTCTCAATCCATTCAATTGCCTGAGCAAATAATCCTGCACGGCCTAAAAGATCAACCAAACATGCATAATGCTCTTGCCCAGGAACAATGCCATGGTCACAAATCATAGACTCAAAAATGTTAATCCCTTCTTCCACTAAACCTGAATGACTACATGCCATGAGGATGACCACAAAAGAAATTTCATTTGGTTTTGTCCCTCCTTTCACCATTCTGTCAAACAATTTTATAGCCTCTTTCCCATGACCATGCTGTGCTAATGCAGCAATCATTGTGTTACACAATACAGCATCTTCCTTCAAGGCCATATGATTGTAAACAAGGTGAGCATCTGTCAAACATCCACATTTCGAATACATATCAATAAGGGTGCTGATGACTATTGCATTAGGATTAAAACCAATCCTCATCAAATGTGCATGGATCTGTTTGCCATGCTTCAGAGAAGCCATGCTAGCGCAAGCACAGATGCAACTACTGAAAGTGAACTGATCGGGTTTAACACCTTCAGCTACCATCTTAGCGAAAAGGTAAAGAGCCTCAGGTTCTAACCCATTCCGAACATACCCACCAATCAATGCTGTCCATGACACATCATTCTTCACGGGCATACCATCAAACAATGTGCGAGCGGACTGCAAATCACCACTCCTCGCATACCCCGAAACCAGAGTGGTCCAGGCAAGCACGTCCTTGACCGGCATTTCATTGAACAACCGCTGCGCATCATTTAAGCATCCACGTTTCGCATACATATCCAAAATTGAGCTCGAAATAACCAAATTCGACAAAAACCCGAAGATCAATACCTGTCCATGGACCTGACGAGCAAGACCCAACTCCTCAAGCCGCACGCATGCAATCAAAACCCCAGAAAAGCTAAACTCATTAAGACCCACGGAAGACCGCCGCAACTGCACATAAACATCAACAGCTTCCTTGCCAAAGCCATTCCGCGCCAACCCAATAAGCAAAGTGTTCCACGACACAACATCCCGCTCGGGCATTCTTTCAAAGACTGTCCTTGCATGGTTCATCATGCCCAACTTGGCGTACCCAGAAAGCATGGCATTCCAGGAGAAGACGTTTCTCACGGGCATTTTATCAAACACGCGGCGAGCGTGGGCGTGGCTCCCGCAGTGGAAGTAGATATAGATAAGGTGGTTTGATAGAAAGGTCTTGGGTTTCTTCCGGCCGGTGAGCTTCAAATGCAGGTGGAGAGATTTGGCAAGGGGCAGCGATTTGGTGCTTCGGCATTGGTGGAGGAGGAAGACGAGGGAGAGAGTATCTAACCGGATGCCACGGGCGGAAAGCAGGGGCAAGGAGTCGATGGCCTTTTGGAACTTGTTTTGAGAGCAGAGGGCGAAGATGGATTCGACAAGGCAGGGACGTTTGAATTTTTTGATTGGGATTCTAGGAATGAAATTGGGAGGAGAAGGCGATGGCATTGCTAGTAATAAAAGTGAATTTGCGAGGTCATTTTAGTTGCCCCTGAGGTTGGAAATTGCTGGGGGACCCACACAAGGACTACAGGTCTATGAAAGGCTGACTGTCTCGCAGTCTGAGTCAGTGCGGTTTGTAGTTGACGCGTGGCAGACGTCATGGGTAGCTCAGCTCCGTATAAAAGCAGAAAATTGCAACATGCTGATACCTACGGCCGGATTGCCTGCGCAACCTTGCGCAGGGTCAGCCTGCGACACATCAAGCCGAGGCGTTGAACTCGTCCTTGGCAATGGGATCCACATGTGGAGCATACCATTTGAAAATATATCAAATCATCTTTGAAATATGAAAATTTCTTAGATTAATTTATACAAATATTGAAATATTATACAAGTTAATAAAAAAAATTATCCTTATTAAAAGAACATTTTGTAAAATAAAGATATCCGATTACATACTTTATATTCACTCTTGGGCAGTTCTATTTGTGAGGTTTACTTAAGTTCTTTTTTTTTATCAATATAAATTTTGGACTTTGGGGAAAACGATAATGCTAAAAATAACACAATAATGCTAAAGAAAAAATAATTAAATTATAGTTGAAATGGAAAAGTCTTGGATTATATTAGCTAAATTATATTAATACTTACATATCACAGTCAATTGCAAACTACTATGAAAACTTCGTTAGCGTTGTCTACCCAGAAATAATTTTAGCCAAGCAGCTACATTTTAACATCAAACGAATCCGCCTTGATCCTACTTGGGACGATCAGCCCTTGCCGCGGGAAGACTCTTTGAGCCATCTTCAGTATTTCGTTGACCCCTTACCTTGGCTGAAAACTTGCCACCCACACCAAAGACGGACCATGCAGGATTACTTGATAGCCAGCACGATAACATGTAATTAGAAAAGCATTATTTATCTAATTAGGATACTAAAAATCAATTCAATTGACAATAGAATAAATAAATACAAAATAGTTGAGCTTTCTGTATGAAAAGATGGGTTATAATAATTGAATGCCATCTTTTGATAAACCATTATTTGAGCAATTTAGGCATATCACTAAGTTTAGTTTACATACCAGTGAAGCAGTGCCCAGGTATAAGTTCCTCGTCTGTCACGCTTAGATGTGTAGATGGGTTATATGTGTGAGAGAAGACTTTCTAAATTGGTTTGTTATTTTGAGTCAGACCTAAGCTTATTCAATTTCTGTCACAGGTAATTGAATATCTCTTAGCAGCCAAATGTGCTTTGCCGGAGATATATTAGGATTTAGTATGAATGGGTAAACCATGTCCCTCACCGGGCCAACTTGCCCGGGATAGGATTCATTAGAACAAGTTCTAATAAGTAAAGAATATAGCACGGTAGTATGGGCTATCAGGTGTCATATCTATAGTGGAGATGAAGTCATTGGTGAAGGGGCTGGTGGGAAATTAATTTTGTCCATCTCTCTCCAGCTCTGTCCCTCTCCATCGTTTGGGCATTCGGATTGCAGAAAGGTCGACTTGTTGTGATCGGTGGCAGCAAAGGCACGGCAACTGGATATGTGGAAGAAAATGGCTGCTCGGTCATGAGTCAATGGCAACCAAGTTGACCTGCAAATGGGTTTTCGTCGGCAAGGCTGATGATGATGACGACTAGAGAATATAACACCATACACACCCTTCATGCTTGTTCGGGTTGAGCCCAAGTGGCTTTCCCTCTCTTTATTCTAATAGTTGCATGCCCGCATTCATGCTTGTTCGGGTTGAACTCAAGTGGGTTTCCCTCTCTTTATTCTAATAGTTGCATGCCTCCATCCTTGTTTGGGTTTCTGCCCAGAAAATTAAATGCTAACATCATCCTGTTAAAGACGATCCCTCCACGGTCATTCCAGAGATGGCAGCACTCCTCCTCGAGGCCATTTACTAGAGCTAATAGGTTTTCTGGCTTTTGGGAAAAATATAGCTGATAGAGAAAATCCGCAATCGCTGAAGATCTATTTTAGAAAGCTTGGGATCGCTTTTCTGTTTGAAGAATTGCATACTATCCCGCACCCATCTTCCCACTGTAATCTCTACCCTCCATTACTGTATTGTATGTTCGAAGAGCTGGCGAGATCCATCCCCACCATCTCCCTCCAAGCAATGGTGAAGCTCATCCCCACTTTAAACATCATCCATCATGATGGTTACGATAGACATAGTGTGCAAGATGGTTACGATAGACAGTGTGCAAGATGTTGTCCATAATAGATTTGCATCGTGATGGTATGTCTTCCATTATGATAAACAATAATAAAATATTTTTTTGATAAAAATTATTAAAAATACTATAGGAACATAATGAAACCTTATGTTGAAGTTAATTAATTCTAATTAAATTAAATTAAACTTTATTAAGGCCAATTAAAGTTAATTAAACCTATCAAAGTCTATTCAACTTCATTCAACATTGTTATGGCCAACTAATATTTATAAAGGCCTTTCAAAAAAATTTTATAATCTAATAAAGTATAAATAAAGCATATTGCTAATATCTTTGATGATACTAAACAGAAAAAGTTATTTAAAAATTACTAAAATATATTTAATTCTAATAAATTAGAAAATAAATATTAATATTACATACTTGAGCCCGTTAAAGCCTATTGAAGCTCGTTAAAAATAATTCAATTATATTAAATAAAGTTTACTTGTATTCAACGTAGTTAAATTACGTCAAAACCCATTTAGGGTCATTATTCTTGTTATATTGAATAAAAATTTCATGATGATACTTTACAAATTGTATTACATGTAATTCTTAATAGTTTTATCGACTAATAATTACTCTAAAGTCATATTATATTATTAAAAGTATCTCTAGTAAATTAAAAATATAAAAGCTCATTTAAGCAAGTAGGCCCAGACATCCAATGAAGCTCTTTGAAGGAATTAAAGCCAATTAAATATTATTAAATCTTGTTAAAGTATATTGATCTATCTTAAACTCTATTAAACGATGTCAAACTAAATTGAAATATGTTAAAGTTCATTATCTATCATTCAAATATGTTAAAGTTCATTGGCTGTCATTAAATACTTTAAATATGTTTTCTTTAATATTAACCTTTAATAAAATTTTCAATAATTAATCATTTTGTATCTAATATGATTTGAAAAAGTTTTAGTCTAACAATATCATAGAATTTCTAACATATATGAAATCCTAAATTCATACAATACCTAGTGAATTGCAACCCACTAAATTGTATTAAACTTCATCCAAGCCAATCCAACAAAATTTAAGACCATTAAATTGAGTTGAAGCCTACTAAAACATAGGTAAAATCTATTAAGCCAATTGAAATAACAATTGTTGAGTTTAAGAGTTTGGTTTTGATAATAATAAAAATTGATAACTTGTACTAATAAAAATAGTGCTAATGAACTAGGCAAACTCCCATTACGTAACTTGTACAGTAAGCCTATAGAAGAATGTTGACCCCAAGGGTTTGGTTTTGATGATTAACAAAACTTGTTAGTGACTAGCTAATGACACACTGTTAAGATCTCTGATTTTGAAGGGAACATTTAAAGGACGTAGCATGTTCAAAGGGAGACTTTAAATGCTTCAATGATTCTGAAAATGGCGTTTGAAAGGTATAAAGGGAAGAAAAAGAATGTTTAGAAGCTTCAAACTAAAAGGAGGAAGGTTAGAGTTCTCAAGAAGTTCCAGAGGATGCTTCAGGGGTCAGAAGTGGGACGCGCTCAAAATCAAAGAAGCTTCAAAGGTGACATTATGATTTCAAACGACGCATTTAAAGTTCAAAGAGAGCTTTAAAGGCTCACAGATTCATACTATACATTTTAGGTTTTTAGAGGGAGTTTCAGAGATGCACCTCGACCTTTAGCGCAACTTCAGAGTTGCCTCATAAGAGAAAATGAAGTTTTAGAAGTGACACGGATAAGTTTCGTAACTTCAAAGGTATCTTTAAAGTTACTTCAAATGGGAGAGTGAAGCTTCAGAGGTCGAAATATAACCATTGGGTATGTCAAAGCTCAAAAGGAACTTTAGAAGTTTTGAAAGAGAGCTTAAGAGATTCTTGGAAATATAGACATTGGCAAAGGTTGGGAACGTCAAAAGAGAAAAAGGTGTGAAGCAATGTTAACTGACGAGCCTCGACCTTCAAAGGCTCTGAAGTATAACTTCAGAGGTTCTGAAGTAGTGGAATGAGGCAATTTCTGCTAAGTGCTAAAAACACAAACTTAATGGTCAAAAAACCCACCAAATGATGTTGTAATGGCTAGAAAGTTTTTAAAACTTATAAATAAGAATTTGAAAGAAGAAGCAAAAGATTCTTGAGTGGATTAAACACAAAATAATCTTGAGAAATCAAGATTCCAGAAAAGCATAATTGCTCCACTAAACTTTAACGAACATAGAACTTCAAAGCCACATCTTATCGTATCAGAGGAGAATGAAAGCATTGTGAGACTTAATATTTTATCACTTGTATTGAGCTTAATTTGTGCACATTTAGGACTGATTAGAGGCAATGTCTTGTACATGTTATATTCTTTATATTAAGTTACTCATAAGCTCTAAAAAGTAGGGGAGTTACTAGTTAGCTCTGAAAACCAATGTGTATGGGTTGTTGGTGAGCTTATGAAAAACCAATAGGGTAGAGTTTCTGGTAAGCTTGATAAACCAAATTGTAAGTTCTTTAGCTCATAAAATTAAGGAAGGTGTGTTTCGATGAGTGATAGTGGAACCTAAGGTTGGGAAAACCTTGAAGAGTGGAGTAGGTACCAAGGGAGGCCGAACCACTATAATTTCTTATATTTTTATTATTTTTATACTTATATGCTTCCACTATATTTTATTTTTTGCACTTACATATACTATCGCTTTTTCCCATCTTACTTAGATTCAAGTTGTACCATATACCCTTGTATCATATAGGTCAGGGTGTAACAACAACAATTAATTAATTAATTATTATATAAAATATAAAAAATATAATAAAGTTATTATTATAGAAAATCTAAAATATATAATATTTTTAAAAAAATTCATAAGAAAACTATATTTTACAATGATTTGTTAAGATTTTATTTTAAAAAATCATAATTGAGAATTTATACACACTAAATTTAGAGAATGAGATATTAATTGCTGCTATTTAATTTAGAAAGAAGCTATTGTACAAACAGGCCCACTAAGTATGAAATCTAATTATTATGCAATGTACTCATACATTTTTAATTCTACTTTTTATTGTTAAATTACAATAATACTCTTAGTTCTAACCTCCTCTAAGTGGACGTGTCCCGGTGAATCTTTTCATTGCCCACTTTCCAAGAAAAGTCCTATCAAGCTTTCATTGGCTCGAAGTGTCTGGACATTTTTTGATACTCTGCCATTAAACCGGACATGGGATGGTACCCAACGAATTGACTTCACAAAAGTACGTGTCAACTCTTTTTTTACTCTCCGACATGTTTGTCGCCGGATTCACACTATCCTTTGCTCTCTCTGTGCCATGCCACAAAGCTATTTCCACGTCTGGATGGCTTCTGCATCTGTCTAAAAAATGCCGGATTTAGGCTTCGTTTGGCCTCTGAATTGAAGTGCTTTTGATGCAATGAAACTTTAGTAAAATGTGCTATGCTGTTAAATTAAGCATTTTTTTAAGTGCTCTTTACGATAAAATTTTAGTAAAAAGTACTTAAACTAAAAATACTTTTGACATTATATATTTATTTGATTATAATATGATGAAAGTATTTTTATTATGCAAATGACAAAAAAGAATAATAAAATTATGATTTAACTTTATCACTAGTTATCTTTTAAAGAATTATGTAAATAATATAATCTGTAGATTGAATTTTAAGATTTAAAATAAGTATAAATAATAAAATATTTTCAATATACATTGTTGGCTTAGGAGAAGAAAAATACATGATATTTTTTAACATTATTATGATAAAATTATACAAAAATCTAAGTTATGATAAATTTTTATATAGAATCTATGCTACACTTATAAGCTCATTTTAAGGAGAAAAATGATTTCTACTATATTTTTTTAAATAATTTAAACTTATAAAATATTTTCTTGAATATATATATGAGATTTATTGCTTATTAGTTAAAAATAAGCATTCAAAAATAAAGAAGAAATAATATTATGCAACTTGTCTACATTAAAAATTAATTACCATGGTGAAATAAAAAATATAAAAGAAATATAAAAATAAAAATTATTTTTGTGATTTGAAAAATAATATTAATACATATAAGTAAAAAAACTTATTAGTTATAAAGTAATTGAAACTTTGATGGATAACAATATTTATATCATATTTAAATTTTTGAATATGATTTTATATACTTACGACATTATTTTTTAAAAGAAGAGAAGATGGGTAATATTGTCTTAAAATTTACTAACGCTAGAAGCCCATAGAGAAGTAAAAAAATTTGACTTCTTTCAAAACATACTATTTTAGCTTTTGCAGTAGATTAAAGCACTTTGAAATTTCCTATCAAACATCCCAAAAGTAAGTTCTGTTTCATCAAAAGCACTTTCCATTCTCCAGAATGCGCGGTCAAACAAAGCCTTAAAGTAAGATATTTTTTAAAAGTACTTTTGGTATTACATATCTATTCAGTTATAATATAATGAAAGTAATTTTATTATACAAATGATCAAAACTGACAAAAGAAATGCTTTAACTTTATCACTAATTATTTTTAAAAGAATTATGCAAATTACCAATTCTTAAAATTAATTTTAAGAAAATATAAAATATTATTTATTTAATAATTATTTCAAAGTACTTGCATAAAATCTTAGCACTATTTTTTATAAATTTTAATTTAATATGTGATTAATATTTTTATACATAATTTTTATTTTACAAAAATTTTTTAATGAAATCTCATTAGTTCAAGCAATTCTTCTTGCATCAAACTTCTTTTTCAAATAAAGATAATTAATAATATTATTTAAATATTTTAAATTTTAATGCATATTTTATGGTAAAATAATTATATTTCATAAATATTTTCATGAAAGTTTAATATAATATGTAGATCAAAATTTTAAGATTTAAAATAAGTACTTATAATAAAATATTTTCAATATACATCATTAGCTTATGAGAAGAAAATTACTTGAGATTTTTAATTATATTTAAGATGAAATTATATATATATATAAGAATTTTAATTTTTTTTATAGAATTTAACCTACACACTTAAATTTAAAATAATAATACTTGCACCACATATGAATATGATTTTTATATATTTATTACCTTATTTTTTAAAAAATAAAAAAATGAGTAATATTGTCTTAAAATTTGTTAATACGGGAAGCCCGTGAAGAAATAGAAAATTACCGCTTCTCTAGAAATGTGGTTTTTTTTAACTTTTGCAGTAAAATAAAAAAATACAAGAAATTATTTAGGTAAACACTATAATAACCAAACACTATGATGATGGACAAAAGTGTGTTTGGATTTACGCCTTTGGGATTTTAAACGTGCTTTCGTGCTGCGCAATCACGCCAAATGGAGCGTTAGTGCCTGTTTGGCCTAGCAGTGAATTTAAGTACTTTATTAGAGTGCATTTACCTACAAAGCTTTTTATAATAGGTCTGGTCCGAATCATAGCTTCCAGCAAAAAATTGGCTTTTTACGGACTTAAATGCATATAAAGTGTTTTCTCCCTTCAAGCTAAACGGACACATCCCGCATTATGGAAAAAGCGGCCAAACAGGCCATCAGGGTAACAAATCTCGGGATTATTTACCACTCGGACGGCATCACATTATGGCAGCGTCATGGTGTGGAAGTTGCCTGGAAATGTAGATGCACTTTCTCAGCTGAATTATTGAGCCGACATTCACCTCTCATTGAAAGTTCCACTTCCTCAGGCAGGCAGGGGAAAAAGAAAAAAGCAGAGAACGGCAGAGTAAGCCACAAAACTCCTTTGTCTCATCATTTCTTTCCCATTGTTCTACCAAAATTAGTTTATTCGCTGGGGCATGTTTTCATTGTTTCATCTATCACACAAACAGAAGCTATGGATTCCCTTGCTTCGGTAGTTGCAGAGATTGGAGCGGTTCTCTTTGCACCTGCAAAGCGCCATGTTCAATATCTTTTCTGCTACAAGCAGAAGATAAACAAGCTGAAATCTAAAGTTGATGAGTTGGGTCTTTTGAAAAATGACATACAAGGACGCTTAAACATAGCCCGCCGAAACGGAGAGGTGATTCGTGACGAAGTAATGCGGTGGTTGGGAAATGTAGATATGGTCGAAGGTGATGTTGCAAGGTTGAATGATGGAGCTAAGCATGGATGTTTCACGTGTTTCTCCTCCAATTGGAGATCAAACTACAGCTTGGGCAAAGAAGCAGCGAAGAAGATGGCTCACGTTATTGCGCTTCAAACAGAGGGGAGGAATTTCAGTAGTGTATCAAACCATCCACCTCCAATAACCATAGATTCATGGCCTTCCAGGGACATTGTGGCATTCGCTTCGCAGGAATCAGCTATCGTGAAGATCATCATGGCACTGGAAGATGAGGATATCAACATGGTCGGGGTATTCGGTATGGGTGGTGTCGGAAAGACCACCATGATGAAAGAAGTGGGAAAACGATTAAAAAGAGAGAAGGTTTTTGATGAGGTGATTATGGTAACTGTGACTCTAGAACCAAATATAAGAAAGATCCAATCCGATATTGCTGCTCAATTGGGACAAGAGCTTTCACAGAAGCAGATTGAATCCGTCAGGGCAGGCCAGTTGTCCGCGAGGCTGAAGCAGGAAAACAAGATCCTTATCATTTTAGATGACACGTGGGAAAGGCTGGAATTAGCAGACATCGGTATCCCATATGAAGATGATCACAAGGGTTGCAAGATGGTCCTGACAACACGGAATTCAGATATCTGTAATTTGATGGGTTGCCAGAAAGCTATTGCAATCAGTGTCTTACCAGGAGATGAGTCATGGCATCTATTCAAGAAGAATGCAGGTCATATTGTTGATTCTCCTCAGGTGAAGATGTTGGCAAGGGACATTTTACAGGAGTGCGGGGGTCTTCCTTTAGCAATTGTCACACTAGGAAGGGCTTTATGCAACAAAGACAAGGCAACTTGGACTGATGCATCGCTGCAGCTGAAGAAGTCTAACACTGAGAACATTGAAGACATGGATACCAAGGTATTTGCATCTTTGGAACTGAGTTATAATTTCTTAGGAAACGAGAAAATAAAATCCTTCTTCTTGTTCTGTTGTCTGTTCCCTCGAGATCGCAGCATTGAAATAGACATGTTGGTGAGGTATGGAGTAGGAGATGGTCTCTGGGATGGTGTGGACACACTGAAGCAAGCAAGGGACCGGGTGCAAAGCTGGATTGAAAAACTTAAAGCTTCCTGCTTATTAATGGATGGTGATGAAGAAGGTTGTGTGAAAATGCATGATGTTGTCAGAAATGTAGCAATAGGTATTGCTAAAAAGAAGCATGGATTTATTGTGCAGCCTAGTTTGGCCTTGACAAATTGGCCAGAAAGTATGTCTGGAAAATGTAAGAAGATCTCATTGTTGCATAACAGAATTACAGCTCTCTCCTGTCAGCCAAGATGCTCTAGGCTCCAGACATTATTGCTACAACGTAACTATTCGTTGAGAAACATCACTGACACTTTCTTTGAGGGGATGAAAGGCCTCAAAGTTTTAGATCTCAGCAGCACCCGCATTGCATCGCTTCCACAATCATCTCGATGCTTGACAAGTCTCAAGACACTCTGTTTAGATGGATGTGTGTGGTTAGAAGATATCTCTTTGATTGGAGGGCTAAAGAAATTGGAAATTCTTTCCCTTGCCTCATCTGGCATTCGTGAGTTGCCAACAGAAATAGGAGAATTAACCCATCTAAAGCTCTTGGATTTGACAGGAACTGCTTTTCTTGGAAGGATACCTCCTAATGTCCTTTCTCGACTCTCCTTCTTGGAGGAACTTCACATGGAGGGCAGCTTCAGCGGGTGGGAGGTTGAAGGAAATTGCAATGGGAACAACGCTTGCTTCAGAGAGTTGGCATCTCTAGTCCATTTGACTGATTTGTACATCCAGGTAAGAAACGTGGATTGTTTGTCTGAAAATATATCAGCTGGCTGGAAATGCTTGAAGTCCTTCTGCATATCTGTGGGTGATGATAATTCAAGCGGTGGGTATCCAAGATTTCAAATATCTGTAGGTCATTCGTGCCAATACAGTGAATATCCCAACAGCACTGTTTTTGAAAACATTGGAAATGGAGTTTCAAATTGGGTGAAATTGCTGCTCTCAGGTATTCGTGATTTGTACCTGGTATGCTGCAAGGACCTCAGGAGCCTTCTACACCTGGAATCTCGTGGCTTCAATAGCTTGGAGGTTCTCAGGATTTTTAAATGCAATGAAATGGAGCATCTCGTAAGTAGCACTGAGGGTGGTAGCATTCTACCCAATGCTTTGGAGAATCTAGAGAAGCTAATTATTCATAGGATGGATAATCTAAAGATGTTCTGCAAAGGGCCCATACCATCTGGATTCCTTAGGAAACTAAGAGTTCTAGATGTCTCCAAGTGCAAAAACTTCAACACCATGTTGCCGACAGAGCTGATGCGAAGAGTGGAAAGCCTAGAGAAGCTTAAAGTACGAGATTGCCTAGAGCTGGTGGAGGTATTTCACTTTGAGGGGATTGTAGGAGGAGACAGCATCATGCCTCTCTCAAGGTTAAAAAAAATGAAATTGAAGCATCTTCCAAAACTTGCAAGGCTATGGACGGGGGTTGTGTTGCCCCAAAGCCTCAGTAACCTAGAGGAGCTACGGATAGAGAAATGCATGGCTTTGAGATGCCTCTTCTCCACTGCTCTTGTTCAAAACCTTCAAAATTTGGAGGCAATTTGGATCGATGATTGTAATGAACTGCAGAACATAATCTCCAGTGATGATCGAGTTCCAAATATCTCTCTCAGTACCAATGGGATTCAGATAAACGTGCAACTTCCTCCAACCTTCAAGAACCTACGAAAAATGTTTGTATCTTCCTGCAATTGCCTAAAGAGGCTTATGTCTGGAGGCTTAGCACATGGGTTACCACAACTTGAACAGCTCCAAGTGCATAATTGTGATGGAATGGAGGAGATGATTGCAGAAGATGAAGCAATAACGGCTGGTGGTCCCATTTTCCCTCTCCTCAAAACTCTACAATTGGTTAGCCTACCAAGATTGACGACATTGTACCAGCGGGAAGCATTATTATATCTTGATTGGCCTTCTTTGGCTCGCATTGAAGTAGATGAATGTCCAGAACTGAAGTGGCTCTGCATGGGACCTCATAGTGCACTTGGACTTCAGGAGATCACTGGAGAAAGAGAATGGTTTCAAGGCTTAGAATGGGGAGTGGAAGGTAGGGTCGCCAGCTTACGCCTTCAGCCTCTCTTCAGGGCTCGCCAAGGGCCAACCATTGTCAGGTATCATCATACAACCAAACTGTTTTCCCTTTCATGTAGAACTTCCAATTCTACGAGCTGCTAGAACCTATGGATGGGCATATGATCAGCGTGGTACATGTATCAGACCCTAGCTGCACTGACACTTAAAATATCAACATCAAATGGATGCTTAGGGATGAAATCTGTATGTTTCTGGTTGTGGAGAACTGGGAAGAAACAAGTCTTTAAGAAGCTACCAAAATTTTCTTTTTCGTCATCGGCAAAGTAATGGGAACTATTAGGATTTGAACCTAGGAGAACATTCACCCAAGCACCCCACCCACTAACGGGGATTTTGATTGCAGGACTTACTTCTTCTCCGCATATTTAATTCCCCTTCAATTCTAAGCTAATCCTATACATCCATAAGAATAATCTGAAAAAATGTTGGAGGTTTCTGCATGAATCTGTCGGCATCTGCTGAAAGCTTTCACTGCTAAGCAAGTTCATCTATCTTTTCTCTAAGAGATCAGCACCCATGAGTTACTTCTAAAATGCAAAAACAACGCTCAGATGGGAATCAAACCCATTGTAGAACGGAAAATTGCCTAACAATGACACAGCACTGAAGCCCCTAGATATAAGCAGTACCTGGGACAAAAATGAGAGAGAGAGAGAGAGAGAGAGAGAGAGAGAGAGAGAGAGAGAGAGAGAGAGAGAGAGAGAGAGAGAGA
>JAYJMB010054215.1:0-28192 GCA_036873735.1 Pouteria campechiana
TATATATTGCATCACTACTTCCTCTTGGGTCATCGATTTTTATTTGGCCATAATTTTTATATGCTCAATTCACCCCTCCCCTCTTGAGCTATTCATCTACATGGGACCAGCACTGATATCATGAAATAAAGTGTTACAATAATCTATTCAAGTCATTCATGATTTAATAATATCTTCTGATTCACCATGTAATTTGCTCATATTTTTCTGCTTCATAATGATTCAATCACATCTTTAATAGAATTCATTTCAATTTCTATTCAAACCTTCATAACTAATGAACACATCTTTATCTTTTTAGTTTAACCATGTTGGATTCATATCATGTTATCATGTTAAATTATATTTCTACAATACTTGAATTTACTCTAACTTATAATACTCAATCCAAATTCTTGAACCTCTATATCATAGAGTCAATTTATATCCCCATTTACCACATGGAGAACTATCATGTCATTACTTCAAACCAAAGCAATGTAAGTATAACATTCAACAGCAATGTTTGCAAGAAAAATAGAGAATAAACACTAGTCTCATCCATTCCATACTGTTCATAAAAGAACCTTAACTCTTTCTATAAAAGCAATCACAAGTTTACTCTTCAATTATGCATCTCAATATTAAATTTACATATAGTTCCTAATAGTTTACTAAATTCTCATTAGGATGCATTCTCATTCCTTTTTCATTCTCAAGTTCTACTTAACGAAAATATACTATCATTTTTCATTTATTTTCAATAATATGGCTCTGTTCTTACTAGATCTACTATACCGCCCTTGCCATTCGAATGTTCTATTTGTATCAGACAAATCTATATCATTTTTCATAAAATCACAATTATTACTTTATGTTATTGCCTCCAATCTCTATAAGCTTTGTTCTCCTCTCATGATACCATTACTTTTTTTTATCCTCAACCATTGTGATATTTATCATAATGGACTACAATCCATGCAATATTTCAATTAGTTCAATTTATCAAAAAGCCACTATTAAATCATTCAATACCATTGTAAGCTACAATGTCATCATTTCATATTATAGAATCTACATCAATCAACAGTTCTGGATACTTTCTTGCCTCAATCATTGATATACTTAAAAAATAAAACAAACCCCTTTTTGGAAAAAATCCATATGTGTAACATAATGGCCTTATTTAAGATAATGGAATCAACCTTATTACAACTACATCAGTCCAAAAGTGCATTATTTAATCGATCAATCCAAAACAATATATAATTCACTCACATAATGATGATGAATAAGTCATAATAATTTCTTAATACTCATTTACCTTATACAATAAAATTCTTCCCTAGAATATCATAGGATATTTCCTATCCTCAACCATACATACATACATACATTTATAATAATATTTAAACATCTATGAAAATGCAGTACCCAAAATCTTGGGATGCTCATGATCCCATCAATCGATATATTAAAGACAACTAAGCAAGGCGGGCCTACTTACTTTGCTGACAATATCTCTCCACTTCTTTAGCTTTCAGCCCATAAGCTCCTTAGTTTATCATCCATTCTCAGTTGACCTATTAAACTCAAACTCAATTACAAACTAACTTGACTTTTATTTGTACCGATTCTCAACAATTAGCATACATCAACCCAAACAACTTAGGCTCATAGAAAAATTAAATGTCAATCATACGAGGAAATATACAAATTTATTAATCAATAATTCAAGTATTAACAATTCAAGTGAGCCACAACAAAAGTCCATGTTGTAAATCAAGTAACACTCATAAGTGTGGCGGTGTCAACGTTTGATGCAATCGAAGAACTATCATCCTACCATCTTATCTTAGAATACTTGTCATAACATACATATTCAACCGATCTCAACTAACATCATCTCAATGTATAAGCAAAACATATGCAATTGGAATATACTTTATTACACCATATCATCATTTACGGTAATTAATCATATTATTAATAAATACAATTCAAAGTGAAACCCAACATCCATCAACATAATTATGTCATATTTGCCAGGACATTCAATTCACATGCTTATAAGCCGAGTAAAGTACCCATACCATCTTGCATAAAAATTGGTCACAATCAAAACTTCATCAAGAAACCCTCAAAGTTCCTAAGAACATGATCATTAATATAATAAAACATCAAAATAGGGTCACTTCTTCAAATAAACATCTAAGGATCATATAACGTCATGTTATTTCAAATTAAATCAATCTAACAAACCATAAAGATTTGTATACTTATAATGACCTAATCAATCTAATTCATAAACTCTTGTAAAATAATAACATTTAACATTCAAACAAGATGCATATAATCACCACTACACTTTTGTTGCACTACTCGATTATCGACAAATATGTATCACTTCTAAATCATCATCGTGCTATTATAGCACTATCACCTTCCTTTTATATCAATATCCTTTGTACAATATCATAACCATTCATATGAATAACATGTACACCAAATAACATTTATACAATTTTCTAAGTGCCTCTTTTTCCTTACTTACATCTTCAATGTATGACTAACATAACCCTTAAATTTTAGTTTCCTTCCATATTTCTCTTGAATTTATCAATTTGTATTGGCATGTCATTTCCTATAACTTTCAAAAATCATTTCCATCATGTTTTCGGGTTCATCTCTCAATTTAAACTTATCACACAGATAGGTTAATGGGCTCTAAAACCATCAATAATGCCCCAGACCCCCACCCTATCAATTTTAGCCATCTGGTAGATTGTTCTTTATTGGGGCTTATGTGAGATGCTACTATGTCCCTTCTTCTTAAAGGAAGTCTTTCCATAACCCCACTATTTCCTATTTTTAAGGGAACTTCATCCAAAAATTTGGCAGAGTCTACCCTGAATTATCAAGATCCAAAACCTAATCCAAATTAATCAAATACATTTCTAATATCTATATTCATAATTTCCAATTATGAATAAAACTAAAATTTTAACAATTATAAACTCAGTAAGTTGGCGGCAATATAAAATAATAATCAATACTTATGAACATGAGATTATCATAATCATAACATTTACAACCATGCCCAACATTCAAATATAATACATAATTCTTTTCGTTCCATTCAAAAAATTCTTAATAGCTTAATTATATAATATTATTTACCATAGTATAATATACACATCCATTCCTAAACTAAATTTGGGGATACTCTCTATTCCCCTCAATTCGAGCGTTCAATTCACATAAAGCCTTATGAAACATACTATCCATCATAACCATGGGGTATTCTTTATCCCTAACAAATAGGCATTCATACACAAGAATAAGTATATTAAGTTACAATGATGTGATATACTTATTCAGTTCTCATCATAAATCCCAGCATAAACCAAACACTACTCATTTCAATTCAAAAGATATTCACTATCCCTAACCTTTAAACCTTTATAATTCAATATAAACATCAATCATTAACTATCACAGAATTCATATATACATATTCACAACAAATGGGATATCCACTATCCCCAATTTGTAAGAAATGCAATATCCACTATCCTAAAGCAAAACATACAAGCCCAAATTCAAACAAAGGGGCAATTCCCCATTTATCGAACTAGGAAGGGGGCCTACTTACCTTAATGAATTCCACCCTCGCCATCTTCAATTTTCATAAGTTCGCCTTCACTCAATGCTCAGTTACCTTACACATAACATATACACAATTGAAATTACAATATTCACTAAGGATTCTAGGATAACATTATTAACTAGATAGAATTCAACCAATAATCTTATGATTCAATTCCAGATTACTTCAATATCTCAATGAGTCTTATTTTCCTACAACAATAATTATATATACAATATTATGAACACTTAAGCAACCCAATTATATCTCAAAACAACTCTATTATTTATTATGTCCCATTAAGGTTCTAGTGTTGTAATCAAACCCTTTTTCACATGATGTACTACTCATGTAAGCATTCCATCAACCATTTCATTAAAGTCTAATAAGGAACTTTCTTTTCTATACATACTCATTCATAATATAAACACTTAATCTATAATTAACTATCAAACAAGCCAATTATGCCTTTAATGTCATCAATTTGCTACAAAAATCCTATTTACATGAAAGCTCCTTTTTAAATCTTCATTTCCCACAACATTCATCTTGTATATGACATGATAAACAATTAAATATCTTTAAAATAATCTCAATTAATCCTTTAATTGGATCAATTTATGACTCACATACCCCATACCAAAAAACCCAAATTAGGTCATAATTCAAAATCAAATTTCTTATGTTCAAATCATCTCATAATCTTTGCAATTAACAAATTAATCATTTTCCCCTTGCTTCCCTTATCAATTTCATATTAAAACCCCCAAAATCATTGTTCTAGCATGGTTAGAAACCCTAGCAACTCAAAATCATAAATTCACATTCCTAATTTAAGTTCCAAAGCATCATTAATTGTGAATAAATCATTTTCCCTATGATTTTAATGATAAATATATGTCATCTTCTCCAAAAATTACTATACGTGAAACCCTAGTAAGCCAAAAACCATAAAATTGATTGGGTAAAAAGGTGTTACCTTTATTTTAATGCATGGCTTCCTCCTTATCATATGAATCCCAGCTCAAAACTCGAAATAACTCACTCCATTTGAAGAAAAATCAAACCTTCTTCATTTCCACCATTCAAATGCCAAAAACCCAATCCCCTTAGCATGCTTAGATGATAATCTCTCTTAACACTCTTATTTCCAAATCTAGATGATTAGAATTTGGGTCAAACTAGGCTAGGGAAAAAAGAGGAAGAAGAATCAGAATGGGGCAAAAAAACAATAGAACGGATGGCTGAAAAATTGGGCCACCCATTTTTATACCACCAATCGATGCTGCCAATGCCAGAATTCGATGTTGCAACGCCAACCCCACTGGACACTACCCTAGGCTACCTTGATGACTGGCGTCGCGGTGCCCATTCAGGCACCTCCGGTGCTAGTTTCACTAGCTTGGTTTATTTTCCCTGTTTTATGAATTTTTCTCCACTTTTTTCAATTTCTTTTTCATATACTTTTAAATCCTACATTTTCCACATAATATTAACATCAAATACATAAAAATTATGCCCCAATAATGAACATCGAATAATTTACATTATTTTATTTCAAAATCATTTCCTCTCACCTCAATCCTTTACTAAAATTATAATTTAAACATTTTCCTCACCTAAATTCTTATCCCTTTGTCATTCACATTAGCAACAATTCCAATGCACTCAAGTATTCAACTACCAATTTACAAAATTAACACCCTAGGTGTTACACTAGGTAAAGGCAATGCTAGACTTAGGAGCAAGCATTAATTTGATGCCTTATTCTGTTTATTTACAGCTTAGTTTGGGAGAATTGAAATCTACTACAGTCTCTACAACTTGCAGATAGATCAGTGAAATATCATAGAGGCATTATAGAGAGAGAGGTGCCCATTCTTCTAAGATACCCGTTTATGACAACAACTAAGGCAGTCATAGATGTATAGAATAGGAAGTTGAAAATGACCATTTTGGATAAAACTAAGGAATTTTCTATTTATAATTCTCTATCATTACTTTTGGATCATAATGTTTGTTTTCAAGTTGATGAATTGGACTCACTTGTACTGTCTACTTTTGTGCTGCAGGAAACAACTGATAAATTGGAATTGGTGCTCAATTCAGATGAAGAAATAATGAAGCTAAAAGAAGAACTTGATAGTGCAGAGCAGGTTAGAGAAGAGGAAGTTTCCAAAGAAGGGTTATTACATGTGAACCCAGAAGTGGAATGATCAATTGCCACATCACCCTAACTGGAATTAAAGCAATTACCTCAAAACTTGAAGTACGATGATGAGAATGATACTCTTCTAGTTATAATTGCTGCTGACATATCTGTGGATGGAGAATATAAGTTAATGAATGCTTTGAGAGAGTACAACAAGGTTATAGGTTGGACCTTAGCAAACATCAAGGAAATTAATCCCATTGTGTGCATGCATAAGATCTTGTTGGAAGACGATGCAAAGACTTCTAGGGAGGCTCAGAGGAGACTTAACCCGCACACCAAAGAAGTTGTTAGAGCTTAAATGATCAAGTTGTTGGATGTAGGTATTATATACCTAATCTCTAATAGCAAATAGGTAAGTCCAGTACATGTGGTACCAAAGAAATCTAGGTGGCGGATGTGCATTGATTACAAAAAACTTAATGCAACCATAAGGATTGGCAGGTCATAGTTACTATTATTTTCTGAATGGCTCTTCAAGTTATAATCAGGCTCCCATTGCCTCAGAAGATTATGAGAAGACTACTTTCACTTATCCATTTGGAACATTTGCCTATTGGAGGATGCCTTTTGATTTGTGCAATGCCCCTAGAACCTTTATGGTAATGATGTCCATTTTTTCTGACATGATTGAAAAGTTTATTGAGGTGTTCATGGATAATTTTTTTATCTTTGAGGTTCATTTGATGATTACCTTAATAACTTGAAATTGGTGCTTAGAAGGTGTATTGAGATGAATTTGAAACTAAGTTGGAAGAAGTGTCATTTCTTAGTTAAGAAAGGAATTGTGTTGGGACACATTATTTTGAGTAAAGGCATTGAAGTGGACAAAGCAAAAGTTGAGTTGATCGCTAAGTTACCTCCCCCAAATTCGATCAAGGGAGTTAGAAGTTTTCTTGGTCATGTAGGCTTTTACGGACAGTTTTTGAAGTATTTCTCAAAAATTTCTAGACTACTTTGTAAATGTTGGTTAAAGATTTAAATTTTTGTTTTAATAAGGAATGCCTTGTTGCCTTCAAAACTTGAAAGAGAAATTAACATTGGCTCCAATTTTAGTAGTTTCGAATTGTTCTAGTCCTTTTGAGCTTATGTGTGATGCATCAGATTTTACTATCGGTGTTGTCCTTGGACAAAGAATAGACAAATTGCCTAATGTGATTCATTATGCAAGTAGAACTTTGAATGAAGCACAATTGAACTATTCCACCACCTAAAAAGAATTGCTTGCAATTGTGTTTGCTTTAGAAAAAATTTTCTCTTACTTTATTGGTTCGAAGGTAATTGTTTATTCTGATCATGCTTCATTGAGATACTTGCTTACAAAAAAAGTTGCCAAGCCAAGGTTAATCAAATGAATCTTATTGTTTCAAGTGTTCAACCTAAAAATCAAGGACAAGAAAGGGTGTGAAAATGTCGTAACTAATCATTTGTCTAGGTTGGTGGAAGGAACTGATTTCGAGTAAGAGAGAGGCAAGGAGAACACTCCCATCAATGAAATCTTTCTAGATGAGCAATTATTTTTTGTAAAGGGGAGTGAACCTTGGTATGCTAACATTGTCAATTACTTGGTTAAAAGAGTTTTTAATCCTATGTTGAATTCATAGGGAAAGAGGAAGTTGTTGTCAATGGCGAGACATTACTTCTACTATGGCCCAGTCTTGTTCGAACTATGTCTAGATCAAATCATTAGGCATTGTGTTCCGGAAGATGAGCAGCAAAGCATTCTAAGCCATTGCCACACATTCAGCTATGGAGAACATTTTGGAGGGAAGAAAACTACTCTTAAGATTTTTCAATCTGGTTTCTATTGGCCAAATATTTTTAAGGATGCCCATGCCTTTTGTGCAATGTGTGATAGGTGCCAAAGAACAGGGAACATTGGAAGGAGGGATAAGATGCCACTTACAGGTAATCTTGCAATTGAACTTTTTGATGTGTAGGGTATTGATTTCAAGGGCCCATTCCCACCATCTAATGGGAACTTGTGCATTTTGCTTGTTGTGATTATGTGTTTAAGTGGATTGAAGCAATGGCTACTAAAACTAATGATGCTAATGTTATGCTTATATTTTTGAAAGACAGGATCTTCTCCAGGTTTGGCACTCCAAGGGCAATCATTAGTGATAGGGGAACTCACTTGTGTAAGAAGGTTTTTGCAGCTCTATTGAAAAGTACAATATCACTCACTGTATTTTAATACCTTATCATCCACAAATTTTGAGGCAAGTTGAAGTCAACAATTGACAAATTAAAGCATTTCTGGAGAGGACTATGAACACTTCAAGGAAAGATTGAGCAATGAATCTAAATGAGGCATTATGGGCATATAGTACTACTTTCAAGACCCCAATTGGAACGAGTCCTTACAGACTTACTTTTTGGAAAGCATGCCATTTGCCTATCGAGTTGGAGCAAAAGGCATACCGAACAATAAAAATTCTGAATTATGATTTGGAGAAGGCAAGAGACCAGAGGAAACTTCAACTTAATGAACTCGAAGAGCTAAGAGATGAAGCATATGAGAATATGAAGATTTATAAAGAGCAAACCAAACGATACCATGATGAAGTCATTCATAAGAGATGTATTGAACTTGGAATGGAGATTTTATTATACAACTCATGCTTGCGTTTGTTTCTAGGAAAACTGTAGTCATGCTAGGTTGGACCATTCTTATCACATAGGTGTTTCCACATGGCGCTATTGAATTGAAGAATCTGATAGATGGAAGCACATTCAAAGTCAATGGGCATCAAGTTAAGAAATATGTTAGAGATGGCTTGCCAATGCCATTGAACGAAGTCTGTGAAATTGAGAGTCCATGAATATGGAATTCATCTTACTCAGATGTTAAATAAAGCACTTCTTGGGAGCAAACCAAGTCGTTATTCTTTTAGTTATTTCAATTTCTTAGAAGTAGTGATGAATTTTGCATGGTTGAAGTATGCTAGTTGCAATAGTTGCATTAGTTTACTATGATTTGAATAGATTTGTAAGTTATCAAATTACATTGTTATTTTTGCATTTGTTGCAATCAGTAAAGTGTTATTTTATGTTTGACAAGTTATGTACATTAGTTGGAGGATTATGGAGCAAGATAAATAGAGACTTCAAGCAAAGAGATTATCATGGGAATGAAGGAGCATTGACAAGGCATTACTTCAAGGTAGCAGGATTTTGAGCCACTACTCAAGAAAATTACATAACAATTCGTATGGACAACGACATTTTGTGCCATGGCTATAACGCCCCACATGCACACCCCCCCCCCCCCCTATACATTTTGGTCATCCTATAGATTCTTCCCTAATGGGGCCTATGCAGGACACTACCATTTCCTCTTCTTAAGAGAAATCTTCCCATGACCTCATAATTTTCTTATTTTTAAGGGAAATATCCTACCATAAATCCGACAGAATCTATCCTGTACTTTCAAGATCCAAAACCTGATATACATCAATCAAATAATTTTATAATATCCATATCAATAATTTTTAATATAAACATAATCATCAAACAATAACATTAACCATAAACTCACCAAACTATTCCAACTTACCCACAACCCTGAACCTACTTCACCCCATGATGGCAATAACATACTCTAGTTCAATATCAAATACATTTATCACTAATATGACATGCCATTACAATATCATATACATCATTTATAATTTAATACAATTATACAATTTCACATTGTACAAATTTATAATGGGATTCCAATCCCAACATTTTACTAAATTATCAAATGTCTTATACTCATGCTTACCAATCCCAATCCACAGTTAGGAGTCTTCACCTGGCCTGTCAACTAAAATCATATAATAAATAGGCATGGGTCAGAGCAAACTCAATAAGTAGTCATATAAACAATAATAAAATAACGACATGTTCATAATCATAATATATATATATATAATAAGCCATGCTGCAATCCATATCAAAACAGTGTCATTCTAACACAACATATATAAATTACACCTATGCCACTCCAAGCACGTCATATATGTGCAATTCAGGCACCATATATCTACTTATACCATTACTCTAGGTCCCATTATCTGTATTATCGTATTTGTACCATTCGGGCACACCTGATATCAATTTATGCCTTATGGGCATCCATGTACCTATCGTCTTTTTACTAATATATTACCAGGGAATGCTTACCATTCCACTAATACATACATTTATTAAATCCGCACATATTGAATCTCGGGATATTCTCTATCCTAATATACTTACATAATAACAATAAGATGTTTGGGACATAATTATTCTCAGCAATCTACACAACATCCACACATTGTATTCATTTATTACAAAACAAAGATTTACAGGATTTCCACAATCCCGATTCATATATCCATGCTCGGAATCAAATAAATACAACCAATGGGATAATTACTATCCCCTTTCAGCAATATATTCAAAAGAAAGCCTACTTACTTTAGTGAATCACAATAGACTCCTCAAGTTCCATGCCTTTTCATTCTTCTCAGATTATCCTGTACAGAGCAACATTCCTATTCATTTAAAAGACAACTTGGTTAATTCATATCAAACCACTAGATTACTCTTTTCAGACATCACCAATCAAACAAGGTTATCAAACCATCATTCATCGTTAAACCGATCTACATTTTTGGTTAACCAATCATCTCTCATCCCATATGGAAGTATTTCATAAAACATGTGATAAAGCTTCAATAACAATGACTTACCTCCATATTATTGAACTCTTGTAGCCATGTTTAATACGCAATATGCATCTCATATATAACATAATTAACACTAACAAAACTTTAAAACAACTCAATTAAGCCCTCAAATTAACCAACTCATAGCTCGTATAGTTCATGCACAAAGCCCTAATTAGGTTATGATTTAAGATCGGACTTTTCATTCCCAAAAAAACCAAAATAAGTTCCAAAACATTATGATTCGTTAATTACATGATTCGTTAATTACATGTTTCACCCATGATCATTACACATAATTATGAAATTTTGCTAATTTCATTGTTCATCTTCTCAAAAACCTAGTTAACATAAAATGCAAATCATCAATTTTCTTGCCCAATTAAGTTCCAAAACATCATTAAACATGAATAATTCATTTTTCCTGTGATTCCAAAAACAAAACTCATAATCTTCACTAAAAGTTACTATTCACAAATGGGTATAAACTGTAGCAATGCAAAATCATGATCTATCATGCTCAAACAAGCCCTAAAACATTATTAAACATGAATTACTCATTTCCCCCATAATTTTAACAACCAATACCCATCATCTGCTCCAAAATCCCAAAAATTACTATTCATGGAAACCCTAACAACGCCAAACCAATAAATTGAATGAGAAAAAGGGGTTTAGCTTGCCATTCACAAGTGTCATCCTCCTTAGCACAAGGATTCAACTCCAAATATCCAAGAGTTCTCCACCTTTTTCCGCAAAACAAACTTTTCCTCTTCTTCCACCGTTCTCACAATGGGGGTTTAGGTTTTTGGGATCATGGATGATGGATTGAACCCCTAAACTCATATTTTGCCCAACAAAATCAAGCGAAATGGGGTCTAGGATCTTGGGGTTGGGTGTAGGAAGAAGAAAAATGGAATGGGGAAGAAGAATGGAACGGACTGACTAATAAAAGTTGGTTTCTCAACTTATAGGCCCAACTGGCACCACGGTGCCAACTTTGCTAGATGCCCCCCATTTTGCCTCTCACACTAGCACTACGATGCCCATTCGCCCTGGTGCTAGCTTTGCTAGATGCCACCCATTTTGCCTCTTGTGCCAGCGCTATGGTGCCCATTCTGGCCCCGTCGGTGCCAATTTTGCCAGCCCACCTTCTTTTGTTGTTTTATTCCCTTTTCTTCTATTTTATTCCATTTATTTTTTATATACTTTTAATCATAATATTTTCACATAATATTAACATCTAATGAAAGAAATTATGCCCCAAATAAGTTAAAATCAAATAATTTGCATTATTTTATTTCAAAATAATTTCTTCTCATCTCAGTCCATCACTGAAATCACAATTTAAAAAATTTCCTTAGCTCAATTCCTTTTCTTTATCCATTACATTAAGAACAACTTCAATGTATTCAAATAGTCAAGTATCAATTTATCAAAATTTACACCCCAAGTGTTACAGTGGTGCCAGAAGCATTCCTTGTAAAGAGTTTCGGCCAGCAACATCTTGTGCCGCGATGCCCAATTTGGGGTTATGGCTCCACTCACTTAACCTCCACATTTTGTACATGTTGCCCATTCCAAAAGTCTAAAACTCTTCCCTCCATTCCCCACACCAAAGCTCTCTCTCCAAGTTCCTTTTCCAATCAATCTCCTCTAACCATCCCTCCATCCCACAACCGTATCCAAACATTTTTCTCTCTCGCCAAATCTATTCCCCATTCACCTCATCCTTGTTCTCTTTCAAGTTGTCTTCATCTCACTCATCCTTACCAAAATGTTCCAACATTGGGAACGAGAGGGCATTTAGGAAATCCCGTGGGTCATTGCTTCTTGCTAAGAGTTATTATTCTCTCTATCTTTCTTGGACATTTGGGAGTGGTAATATGCAATTTTGAGGAGCACATTTAGGGTGGCTTGGAGGAAGTGGAAGGTGCATGACAGGTGTTTGTTGAAATCCCTATGTGTAAAACATTGAAAGAAGTAGCTTCTTCCATTTGTTTGTGGACAATTTTCTAGTGTTGTTTCCTTATGTGATGGATTTCCATTGGTTTGTGTAAAGAGACTTTACCAATTTTGGAAGAACCTCTCAAAATTTTATGAAGTGGAATGTGTTTGCAAGGTGTTTGTGAAAGTGCCTAAGCAGGAAATTGCATTGAAAGTTGGTGAGCAATTGCATCATGTTAGTACCACAAATGTTCACTCATATGTTGTTGCTCATCATCAAAACTTGGCTCTTGTCCATATACACTATTTGGTTCAATAGTTAAGCTACAGCTATAGACCTGTACCTCATTTTTTGCTCTTATATTTTCATAAGTTGTTTGATATGTCCATTGAACTCTTTATAAGTTTGTTAATCATCAAAATGTGGACTCATTTAAATGGTTTTCAACTTAGGTTATTCACAATCGTTACCCAAATTAGGATGAATAGTATTTAATAATTCCATTAACTAAGTATACAAAACATAAGTTTAAAATATTTCAAAATAATCACCTAGTTACCTTTTAATGAAGATAATAAAAATCCCAAATAAAAATCTTGATCTTCCCTTTCTCCTTCTGTATCTCTATCTTCTTCTTCATTTTCTCCTTTTTCCTCAACTCTTTCCCCTTACCCCTTATCCTAGTAAAATTCTATTTAAATATGGGATAACTTCCATGAATGCACATCATATTCCATTTTAAAATTGCTAATCCATGACCTTTGTTGAATTCCAATTGAAAATTAGAGCAAACTCTAAGACATTGAAAAGGCTAAAGTTGACTCCCTATTCACTTATGATTACTCTCAAATTCTATTTCCGTACCTTGAATTAGAGAGTAAATCTTACACAAATAGAGTTAAGTTCAAGTTCATTCTAAAACATATTTTCCTCCCCAATCCTATCACAAACACGACAATGTCGTCCCAACCAACTATAATACCCAGGCCCTCCCTTATCCAATCCCAAGCCACCCAAGAGACAAAAAGTCTTGAACACACTCCTTTTAGTAACTACCTATAAGGAGATTGGTAAAAGTTGCTATCTCAAAGAGACCTTACAAACCACGGACCATAACTCCATCCCAAGCAACCAAACTTCCTAGCCAAGACCTCCCACAACTACCAAAGAAACTAAGAACCCTCAAGCACCCACCATCCATACTTACCAACCATGTCCCCCCTCCCACACAATTGCCTCTTTCCAAACTTCCAGTCTCCAATCCTAGAGGTTCCCTGACCTAACAACCTAACCAACCTCAACCTAAACCTACCGCCTTTACCCTTAAAAGACTCTCCAACACCTTAGAAACATACCCCCTAACCTACACTAAGAAAAACCACCCCGAGCCTTAATCTTGTTAAATTTCTGCTTTTTAAAATTTTCTTTGTACTTCTCTACAGAAATGTCATGTACTCAATGTTTTCATCAATGAAATACACTATCTTTTGTTTAAAAATCTTGTTGTGTGTGCTTCATTGCATTTGCATTAGCAATCTATGTAGAAATCTTAGCAAATCCTCATCTTACCCCTCATCCCTTTTCCTTGTGACAAAAGGAAAAGAAAAGGTATTCTTTTGTTACTTGATAAAGGGGGGTGCTTAAGTCTAAAAGTATAAGGATCAAGTTTCTTAACAAAAACAAACACTCCCAAAAAGATAAAATAAGGAAAAATGCATACACTTAAGGGGAGCCTTAAAAATAAAATAATTTTTATGTCTTACTGCACTGATAAAATGAAAATCAAAATAAATCTCAAACACAACTACTGTAATGTTTACTTCAATTCAATAAGAGAGAAAGGCACACTCAAATGTTTTGTCACCTTTACAAGGGAGAGAATATTGAGTCTACACCCCATAAATAGATTGATTTTAATGATGAATGCATCATAATAATTTAGTTTTGATAACAAACAAACATATGAGTAAGAAAAGGAGGTAGTAACAACTTTATTTCTAAGTGTTGAAGAATTAAAATAGAAAACATAAAGTAAAACACAAAGGAACCAAAGTAAGAGTGGCGTTGGACCTAAGTTCATCGAAGAACAACTTTAGACCAGTCCAAACATATCACAAAATAAGTGAAGATGGAAGAAATAAGAAAATGCAAAGTAAAAATCAAGTTTACATGATAGAGATTGGCAGAGATGAGAGTTATCCTCTGATAAAGGTCTCTAGAAGAACCTAAAAACACATTCAAGTTAAAATTTCTCCACAAAGGAGTCCACAGAGGAGATCTTGAAACCATAGAGGTCTGCAAAAGTAGCTATTAGAGGTAGTTGAGAATGTTAAAGCTAAAAGAGGAGTCCAAAGAGGATAGCTTAGCACCCACAGAGGTCTATTGAGGTCACTAGATGGTTTATCTCCTCTCCTGATGCTAACAGAGGTGATGAGAAAGGAGAGAACCAAGTCATAGAGATCTGTTATTATGATGATAATAGTCACTAATAGTAGAGCTCTTCGACAGAAGTCTCTACCTACCCCATAGTGGTTTGTTATGTGCTAATAATGTTTGAAAGTCAAAAAATTGATTTGTAACAATTATGAATCCTTCCAAGGCTTATAAATAAAAGACATATTTGAAGGAAAAACAAGTTTAAGATATTCAAAGTGCTTAATTTATGCATTTATAAGTGAATTAAAAGCTTTATTCCACAAGTGCTCCCTCTGAAGATAATAAGGAATCAATCAATTAGCACAGAGCACGTAAGTATTTTTATAGAGGTTTGGCCCACAACACAATACCTACTCTTCTTTGAGACAACCTTACTGCACTCAGGTTCTACTCAACACCTGCTGATTTTACAAGCTCATTAACAACTTACACACGTTAGTTTCCAAGTTCACCAACAATATTTTACAACTGTTGGTTTTCAAAGCTCACCAACAACTTATACATGTTGGTTTTCAAAGCTCACCAATAAAACTTATACACATTGGTTTTCAATGCTCACCAACAAATCTATAAAAGATCAGCAAGACCCTTGCTTGCTATCAGAAATAATGCAAGATGTACAATAAGAAATGCCTCTTGTACAAGCTGAGTTTGTACATAATTAAATATATTAGAAATAAACGTATTGCAACAAATACAAAGTAATAAAGTCCCTTAAGCTATTGCAGAGAATGTTCTTTGAATGCAAATTAGCATTTTTATGTAGTGGAGTTTGAAAGAAAACTTTAAAGTCTAAAATTAAATGCTCTTGTTTGCTTCTCTTACTTTTCTCAAATTATCTAACTTCTTAGGATAACATCTCTTTACTCTTTTTATAACTGGATACAAATTCTGCCTGTTGGAGAAGACAGTGTTCGTTAAATGTGAGCGAGTCGATAGGATTTTCTAACCATTGAGTCTCTCTCATGGGTTCTCATGTCTGAAGTCTATTCGGCCATGTCTCAGTTTAGTTTCCATGTCCTAAATTAAAATTTCCGACGTGCTTGAGTCATTTAGCTTGAAACAGACTACACTTGGCTATGTCCAAAAATGAATCATCATGTCTGGAATTGAATAACCATGTCCATAGTTAATATTTCAAACTTGGATTAGCGTTTAGCTTGCAATAGACTTCATTTACCTATGTCTGAAAATGAATCGCCATGTCTGGAAATGAATCACCATGTCCGAAGTTAAGTTTTTGGACTTGGACCAGGGAGGGTTGCATTTGGTCGCATGGTTTGATCCTGGCTATGTTCGAAAGTGAGTGTGCTATGTCTAAAGTTACTATTTCAAACATGCTTCTTCTGCAATAGTGATGTCCGAAATTTAGCACTTGGGATTTTTGGACTTGGACTTATAGACACTTGGTTTCTCTCTTAAGTCTTAAATAGTGTTTAAAGTTGGAGTCTATGTCTAAGAATGGCTTTGAAATGTCTAGCATCTTGGCTTCTTTTTAGCAATGTCTGAATTCAATTCTATGTCTGAGATTGATCACGCGATGTCCGAACTTGCTTCTTCGATGTCTGACTCTTTACTTAAGTTTTGAACTTAGATTATTTTCTTCATTTTGAAGCCTTGTTGTCGTCCAAGCTTGGGCTCTTATCTAAATTACTTTGGCAGTGCTTTGAGACATATTAAGAAGTCTTTTCACAAATTGTTCTTCGAAGTTTTTGTGTCATTCTTTCTTATTTGAGCATTTAAGTTTTCTTCCTCATAAGCTAGTAGATCGTTTCTCTGATATATTTTTGTGTACGCTATCACTTATGTTATTTCCCTGATACATTTACTCATTATTGCACACTTGGGAAATTTTGATCAGTAGCTTAAACTTTCACTCATGTGCTTTTGCTCATCATAAAAACTTAACTGGTTAAATACATTCATTATCAAAATCAAGCCAAGTAAAGAGGTTTTGTTCAATAATCTCCCCTTTTTATGTTGAAAAAACATCTGAGTGAATTACCTTTCAAATAGGTAAAACATGAACTTCCATGGGAACTAAACCTAGATATATCATACATAGCATAGCTCCCCCTGACATAGTGCATCCTCCCCCTAAGTGGGTGCACTGAGTTCTAATCATACAAGCATACAAATAATGTAATATTCTTTCCATACAAACATAATATCTTTCCCTCTTCTTGTATAAACATGTTAAACATACAACTTATTCTCCCCCTTTTATCATTATCAAAAAGGTACAATGAAAAGCATCTAAGAAAGAATATTTATGATAATGAAATACGTAGAATTGATAGAAAAAGAAATTTCATTTCATTGCATTTCAATTCAAACAGAGATACACTCAAATATATTTTAGTATAAATAGAGTGCTAATCCAATGATGAAAGGGTGTATCAAGGATGGGATAGATGAAAGAAAAGCTGCAATCAGAGCCCGATTATGATCCTTCAAAAAGTTTGGAATCATGCATAGGCATGTGTCTATTTCCTTTGAAGATCACATCGGAGGACCCAAAGTTTTGGACTAGGGAGAAGATGGTTGCTCCTAGTGCTCCTTATCCCTCCTAGTCTTTGGCCTTAAAGGATGGTAACTTGGATAATCTAGCCTTTGGACTTGCATAAGTATGATCTTCATAATTTCTAAAGAACATGATATTTCTTATAGATATCCATTCAAACTCTTTATGTTTTTGATGAGCTCATAATTTATCATATTTTAATACCTAAATTCACATGTTTGGATATTCAATTACATAATTTTATTAGTTTATAATCATATTTGATTAAATATTGTACTTAATAGAGTTAGTTTGTGTTTCAGGCATCAAAATATGTCAAAAAGGAGTTGACGATTACAAAAGGTGTTATTTTGAGGCCATTTTTGGTACAGATTGAGACTTATTTAGAAACTGTATTCAACATAGAAGTCATAGCCCTTCAAGTTACCCATCTAAAAATTCAATAATCATAGGATTTAAAGATTGAACATGGAATTTATAGCCAAAAAACTACAACTATCTCAAGATTTCAAACCCGCTAAATATGACAAAGGTGTCACTTATAGTGTATTTTTGGAATAAATGGAGGATTCTTTGAAAATAATTTCAACATTAAAGTCATATATCTTTAAATTATCTTTCCACAACATCAAGAATCATTTAAATTCATATATCTTTAAATTATCTTTCCACAACATCAAGAATCCTTTAATTCTAATATCGTATGATAAAGATATGGATAAAACAGTGGACATTATTTTTGAATATTTTGGGCAACAACTTTTTTTTGTGGCATTGGATTCCAATGCCGTGGCATTTGGATTTGCAATAATAGCAATTATGTGTGTTGCGCTAAGGCTAGTTCATGGCAAATTTTAGCATAGATATAGGCTGATTTGAAGAAAGTAGTCAACATGAAAGTTGTAAATCTTCAAAATTATCTTTCCAATGCATCAAAAATTATATGATTTGGTGTAACACCTAGGGTGTTAAATTTTTGGTCTTTAGTATTAATGTGAATGAAAATGAACTGAAGTGTAAAGTTATATTCTATGAGGCGTGTATTTAGACATGATCTAGACTTATTTGAGGGTCATTTTTTGCGTATTTTGATGATGCATAAAAATATGATTAAATAATTTTTTTAGGTTAGAAATATATGTAAAAGATTATGATGTAAATATATTAGAAAAATGAATGGAATAAGAAGGAGAAAAACAAAGAAAATTGGAAGAAAAAATGGGCAGCCAGGTTCAGCGCCACTTCAAAAATAGGCAAGGGGTATGCGCAAATTTTTTGGTGCCGTGGCACCGACGATGGGATAAGTCAGGTGTATCCTTTTTTTTCCTAGCCATTCCATTCTTTCTCAGTCATTTTGTTTCCTCCTTCTTCCCTTACCCTTGGATACTTCAAAAACCTTAGGATTTTGTTACAAATCCACCTTACCTAAGTGGGGAATCGCTTGATATTTCATTCAAACACAAGCTTTCTCAATTTGGACAATTGGAAATGGATGGAAATTCAATTTTCTTCAATTGAAGAGAGGTACTTCGAGCTTGGAGCTTAGGTTCTTGGCCATGGGAGAAAGTCGTGTATGGGTTACATGATAAGTTATTTTCCCCCATTCGAATTCATGATTTAGGATGAACTAGGGTTTTGTGTACAATGACTTTTGAGGGAAAAAGATGGATTTGAAGTGGAAATCACGGGAGAAAGCAGTTATCTCCACAATTAGAGGATTTTGGACTTGTTCAATTATCTTTCCCTAACCGAATTTGGGTTTTTATGTTTATTATGGGTTTATGAACAGTAGAAATTGGGGAAATTTTATGATTTTGGTGTAAATATCATGGGCAAAATAAATAATTAGTGGATTGTAGTATTTTTGAAGTAAATTAGGCATGGAAAAATCTATATTTTGCTATGCACAAATTTGGATAGCAATAGTTGTATTATTCAAAATTGGGAATTTTGTGGCTTATGAAGATGCATTGCAAATTGTTTGGGTTTAATGTTGAATTCAGTGATTTTTGAGTTTTTAACTTGTTAGAAGGTGAAAAATTAAATTTTTGACTATGACCTAATGGGATCTAAAAAGGGTTTTCTTGTAAGAGCTATATGAGCCATGAATTGGCTGAATTCAAAGTGAAATTGAGTTGTTTTCGGGTTGTTTAAGTATTAATCATGTCATGTATAAGATAAATGAGATAGATAAGGTTTAGTATATGGTAAATTGATAAATGGACTTGAATTAGCTTGATTAGAGCTATCTTAGTATAAGAAGCATATTTGAATTGAATTATGAAATATGTTATACATGTAGGGTCAGTGGATAGTGATTGGAAGGAAAGCCAAATCCAAGAGTACGACAATTGTGAAGCAAGCCTCTGCTAAGGTAAGTAGGCCCCTTTTTTGGTTGAGTGCATGGGAATTAGTCCATTTGTTTGAATCCAAGCATGTACGTTTTGATTGGGGATAGTGGATATCCCATATTTGTTTAAGATTAATGTTATCTAGTTTATGAGAGATAGTGGGTATCCCTTGGATTGGCATAATTGGCATTTAGTTTACGGCATGGATGTCTAATTGTGAGGGATAGAGAATATTCCTTTGTTGTATGTATTATTTGAAAATCAATATAATATGAGATTGACTGATTGGATGGGCATAAAAGCAATTTCCTTATTTGGTATTAATTGATGAACATACATTCTTCTGTGATTATTTGTAATGATGGATATAAATACTAGAATATTGGAAGGTTGAACATAATGATGCATGTAATGGATGGAATATGTTATGTGATTGATTATGGCTTATTATGGTTTTCTATTTCTAACTACTTGCTAAGTTGCCCAGACTCACGCCTATTAAACCAAATGGTGCATATGGTAAACAACCAAGTTTTGGTGATGAGCAACAACATATGAGTGAACATTTGTGGTATTGAGAATTGTGTTCCCAAGCATCGTAGATACAGATATAAACATACAAGGAAACAATTTAAACATAGTGGACAGCATACACAGCAAGTGCATTAGGAAGCAAAATCCACTGACTGAAAGAAGACAAGAATGCTAAAAAAGAATGGCATTGAAACTTTGAAAAGAGGTCATCAACTATATCTGTAGCTGTGAATTTCAAGCCTTGATGAGTGATTAGATAAATCTTCTACAGATAAATTCAGTATCTAAGAGCATATGTCTAAGAAAGATTCATAAAAAGCATTCCATTGGCAAGTCAGATAAACTACTTATAATCAACACCTGTCTACAACACAAAGATGAATTCAGTTTGTAGAAGCAAAGATGAAATGGAGCCAAAATCAAACAATTGAAGAAACCAAAATGGATTCAAATTACTCAAGCATTTGTCTCTCATAAAAAGCTCATCTAAAAACTGAAAAGGCCAAGAAACCTATCTGCAATCTCTGCAAAAAATATAGAAGACAAAGTAGAAATGGCACAGTAGAAGAAGAACAACTTTGTCTGTCATTTTCATCTACAAGAGTTGTCTGCCAGTTGTAAAAGATAAACCATCAGACAACCATTGAACAAAGAAGTTGTCTATGGCTCAACAAGTGAAGCAACAGACAACCCATCATACGAATGACTATGAAGAGGATTTGTCTACATGCCATAACTTCATCTATCACTTATGGTAGATGAACCACTTGAAAGACTATCTACAGCCTACAACTTCATCTGCTAATTTCAATAGACAAACAACAGATAAAGTCATTTCGCCCGTCAGGGAAGGAGCCTTATCTCCCAAGAAGAATCATCTACTACTTACAATAGACAAAGTAACTTTGGCTAATGAAAAGAAAACTTAGTCTGGTAAAAATCACTTCGTCTACTGTGAAGAAGCTTTGTCCGTGCAACAATATCGTCTGCTACTTATAATAGACAAAGAAACTGACAAAGCTACCTCACCTAATGAAAGAAACTTCGTATGCTAACAGAACATCGTCTGATGAGTAATAAAGAAGAAGAACTTCATCTGCGCTTTTACAATTTATCTATTACTTACAACAGACAAACAAAAAGACAAAGTAAAATGCTGCAATGGTCTCTAACAAAATTACAAAGATGAAGTTGTCTATTATGTGGATCTACTCAAAGTAACTTTATCTATTACTTACAAGAGATAAATCCAAGAATTGATCAGACAAAGTTCTCAGATAAAATATGGCATATCATGAAGAGTAGAAGCCACTATTACTAGAAATCACTGACTGCACTCTTCGGTCAAAATCTCATTCAAAGTAGATTCTATTAAGCAAACCAGACAAATCAAGCTTAGTTAAAGATGGAAAGAAATTCAAAGGAAAGTAGTCTACATTCTGATGAAGGTTGCAACTTTCAAAGGCTACATCCATTCAGGCTTAATGGGCATCTTTCCAAAATGATGAAAGAGTCGGTCAAGCAAAAAAGTCTTTATCTGGTATTTACTAAAATTGGAAAGGCATCTTCTTCAAGAACAGCGATGTAGGCTTTCCAGCTACAAATGAGTTTCTCAAAAAGATAGTTTTCAATGGGAGAAATTAGAACAGTCTTCAATATTCAAAAAAAGCCAACTACCTCCAACGAGTAAAAATTTCTAAAGCAATATAATGGTAGTACAGTGTTAATGAAGAAGGTTGAGGAAGCTAAGAAAAAAATCAGAACAAGGCTTAATCAAATAACATCTCTCAATCAGACTACACTTCCTCCTAGATAATCAATCTCTCAATCTCCATTATGCTAATAGACAATGAGCCTAAAAGTTTTAATATAATCATACATCTAGAGTGTTGATATCTAATGAGCCTCAACAAGATGTTATTTTATATGTGCTCAAAATATGTATGAATCAGCCTAGCAAAAGAGGCAATGTAATGTGCAAAATGAGTGTTGTCAATCAGCTATATGAGTTGGTGGTGAGCTCAAGAAAACCATAGTGTATGAGTTATTGGTAAGCTCTAAAAAATCAACAAGTTTGCTAAGTATCTTTGAAACTAGTGAGTTTCCTAATGAACTCGTGAAACCAGAAGAATGTTAGGAACACTATGCTCATGCCTCCTGGAGCTGGAATCTAGAAGAGTGTTGGGAACACTACTCATGTCCCTTGGATCTAGAATCCAGAAGAGTGCTAGGAGCACTAATATACTTTCATTATATGGTATATAGGGGAACCCAAGGCACAATGAGTATGTGCCCTTGGAAGAGTGGATGTAGGGATAAGGTTCCCAAACCACTATAAAACTGTGTTGTTTGTATGTGTGTTTGTTTATTGTTCATTACTTCACTAAGCATAACATTATTGTTGATCCCGAAGGTGTTGATCCTGAAGGTTAGGCAAAAACCCAAGAGGGGAGGGGTGAATTTGGTACTTAAAAATTTATTTCTCAACCCTTTTAGGGTTACTCTTCCCTCTAGCAATCAATCACTTAAACAATAATGCACAAAAAAAATAAGATACATTGATTTTTATAGTGGTTCGAGTAAACACTCTACTTCACTCTTCCAAGAATATTTCTCTCTTAGTGTCTTGGGTTCACTATACCCTGTACAATTGAAATACAATAATGTCCACGATACTCTTCTAGATTCTAGCTCTAGGGGGCGTATTCACAGTTCTCCCAACACTCTTTTGGATTTCAGCTCCAGGGGACATGAATAAATAGCTCTTGTCTGCACTCAGATAGTCACAGCTCTTCTTGAGTCTAGTCTCAACCACTAGCTCAAGAAACTTTATAAGAAATGAATATCAAAAGTTTAAACAAAGGAATTTCTTAGTAAGTACAAGGGAAGGTTTTTAAAAGTTGAATGCAGAAGTAAATAATCTTCCCAAAGGTAGTTGAGAGCCTTCAAAGAAAGTTGAGGAAGTTTTAAATGTAAGGCTCTTGACTCTTGAAGGATTGTAGAAAGTTTAGCTCAGAACAGTAAATGCTCTCAAGAGGGTTTTGAATGATTTTCTCAATACTTCGTTCGTTCCTCCTGCTCCAATGATACTCCATTTATAGCTGCCTTAAATTCTACTTGTTGGTGGTAAGTGAGCTCCATTAATAACAAAAGACATTTTGATTGGTATATTTTGAATTGTTTGACTTCTGCTTATTCCTTGTATGCTAGAATGCCTGTAGCGCCAACCTTAGAGAAGATGATTTCTAGTTTCTCAATAAGCTTTGGTCGAGGTATTACTGCAATGGCTGCTTATTTCATCAATATAGACAAATTATTATTAATGCTAAGCAAAGACCAATGATTCATTTTGACCATTGCTCATCTTTTACTTATGATAGATAAAGTATCTATCCAACTATCCATAAGACAAAGTTCCTTCATCTTTGTCTTTTGTAAGTCGTAGATGAATCATCCTTTCTATTACTGCTAGATGAATCAACCATTCAAGTTCTTTGTCTGTTAGATCATAGAGGCACAAATGTCTTGTTGCTTTAGTGCTTCGTCTATTGGGTTTGTCTGTTGTAAGTAATAGATGAAGAAAAGATGATCGATGCTCAGATATAAAGAAAAGATTTCTTGATTTCACAAAGAAATACTTACAAAGATATTGAGACATTTGTCTCTTTACAGCAAAGCAGTAGAGTCTTGCTCCATAAATCTAAAGCAATTTGTCTTAGAGAAACCTAGTTTTTTAGATAGGAGAAGAGGGTTGGCATTCGATGCATTACAAGGGAGAGCAATTGCTCTTAAATAAGAAAGAAAAGTCGATTTCTCAGTTACGAGATACTGTCATTTGCCTATGAAAAGAAAACCATTTCCTTATAAGCCATTTCTGGAACTTTTCTGGAGAAGCTTGGGGATAGTTAAAAGATTTCCACCATTTTACCTCATAAACTCTTTTGAGTACAGGAGAAAGAGGCTCTTGAGCCACAAAGCATCAATTCCATTGGAATATCCAGGCGAGATAGTTTTTGTCTATGAAGTTCGTTTAACTTAATTTTACAAGTTTATTCTCTCTACGTCTATTGCGAGTCTATCTGTTTCATTATCAAAATGCTTTGCCCTTTTCTAAAAGTTAGTAGATTCATCAAATTTAACATGGACAAACTCTTCTACAACTCTACTACTCAAATTATAGATTATAAATGCTTTGCCAACAATGGAATAGCAAGGAATATACCTTCATCAAATTTGCTATCAAATTTTCTAAGTATTCCTTTCCATTATTAATAATATAACATTTACAGCCAAAAGTATGAAAAAATGATATATTAGGCTTCTTACAATAATATAACTCAAATGGAGTTAAGTATAGGCCTAATATGAATTCTACTGATAGTGAAACAAGCTATATTCATAGCTTTAGCCCAAAAATATTGTGGCAAATTATATTCACTCAACATGGTCCTCACCATTTCTTATAAGATTCTATTTTTCCACTCTACTACTCTATTATGCTAGGGTGTTCTTGGTGCAGAGAAAGTTTGAAAGACACCATTATTTTTATATTAGACTATGAACTTATGATTTTTAAACTCTTCTCTATGATCACTCATAATTGCAACAATATGACAACTTTGTTCATTCTGCACATGCTTGGAAAAGACCTTAAAGAATGAAAAAGCCTCATCTTTGAATGCAAGAAACATTACCCAGGTGTATCTACTATAGTCAACAACAATAACATATGCATAATGTTTCCCTCAAAGACTTCTAGTTCTCGTTAGTTTCATTAAGTCCATATGTAGCAATTGAAGTGGCTTAGTTATGTAAACTTCTCTATTTGGCCTGAAAGACTCTTTTGCATGTTTTTCTCTCATGCAAGCATCACACAACTATCCTTTGTTAAATTTTAGTTTGGGTAAGCCCACTACAAGATCCTTTTAGTATAGTATTTCTATCATATCATTGTTGGCATGTACCAATCTTCTATGCTACAGTATACATATTTTTATGCCTTTTGCCTAGAACTACAACTGAGTCATGCTGATCTAGGATTAAACAAATATGAGATTAAAACATAACCTTGTAACCACTGTCTGAAAACTGACTAACACTCAAACGTTTATGCTTTAATCCCTCAACTAAAAGTACATCTAAAATAATAGTAGAATATGGTTGGCCGACCTTACCAATCTCAACCACTCCACCTTTCCCATTGTCTTTGAAGGTTGCTATTCCACCATATTTCTCTTTCAGTTCAGTGGATAACTCCTCTCTATCATGTGTCTTGAGCAACTACTATCAATGTACCACATGCTGCTCAGTCAGACACACCTGCAATGATAAGGTCAAGCTTTAATCCTTGGTACCCATTTGGGAATGGGTCCAGGTGGGTTAGTGGAAGCAAATTTGGTACACATTACTTCTTGGGTGCCACTACTCTAATGTTAGGAGATTGAATTGCATTTACTGCATCTGAAACTATTTTAGGAATTCAAACCATGGTTTGTTTGGTCCTCTATTTTCTTCTATAACTATAGTTCTTTTTTCTCATGTTGCTGACCACATTTACTCTTTGGTTTTATTCTAAATAAGGTGGAGGTCTGTCTTAGGGCATTGTTTTATTCCTTAATCTGCTCAAGTTCTCAAATGGTGCATCGATCACTCTTGAGCTTCTTGTTTTCACCTTTCAACTTGGAGCATTCATTAGTTAGTTTCAATAGCTCCTTCTTTATCTCCTTGTATTTGGATTTTAAAGCCTTGAAATCTACATACAAACTTTCTAATTCCTCAAGAAAATTTTGAGATTCAAGTTCAGAAATAACTTCATCTTCATGGAGGCCATGAAGCTAATTCTAGTGTGGTATTCTCCTTGGTCTCCTTTTGTAGATGACCATCTACTGAATTTTGCTTTGTGTTCATCCTTACTGTCACTTGTGCTTTCATGTAGTATGCTTTCTAGAGCTTCCCAAGAAATAAATGCCTTTTTCTTATTTTTGAAGTTTTTATTGTTGTTGTTTTTGTTCTTCTTTTTAGAATATGAATTATGCTTTTTGTTCTGTTGTTCCCCTTGCCACTTATCGGCTCTTGGTAATCGTAACTTATGTGGCCAACTTTACCATAATTGTAACAGGTGGCAACATCTTTTCTCTTATCTTTGCTTCTGAAATTTTTGAAATTATTTTCATTTTTTCTCTTGAACATGGTTCTGAATCTTCTGCTCAGCATTGCCATGTCGTCATCATTCTCAAATTCGCTTGTTGAGGCTTTGCTTTGTGATTCATCTTCTAATTCAACTCTTAGTGCTATTGATTTCTTTCATTTTGGTTCTTTTGGAACTCTCTGCTTTATTAAAACTTCATGGGTCATGAGCGAACCCATAAGCTCTTCAACTTTTATGTTGCCCTAGTCTCTTGCCTCCTTAATAACTGTGGCATTTGCCATCCACTACCTTGGCAAAGATATCAAGATCTTCTTCATCATTTTGGGTTCTTCATATTTTTCTCCAAGACCTTTTAACCTATTGGTGATCTTTCAAAATCTTCCAAACATTTCTAATATTGTTTCATTATCTTGCATATGGAAGGCTTCATATTCTTGCACAAGTATATTAATTTTGGTCTTTTTGACCTGATTAGTACACTCATGTGCTACTTTCAGCTTGTCCCAAATCTCCTTTGTTGAGTCACATGCAGAAATTGTTTCAAACTCAGAAGGCGAGAATGCATAGTAGAGGCTATTCTTAGCTTTAGCATCTCTCTCTACTAATACAATGTCTTCAACAATATATTTGTCTTCTATGTTCATGATAGTCTTGTTATCTTTAATGATTTTCCACAACTTATAGTTAGTAGCCATCAAGAAGTTTTGCATGCGCATCTTCTAGTACCAGTAATTGGTGCCATCAAAAAATGGGATCTGGTGGTTGATTGTCCTTCTGGCATAATGTTATAGAATGTGATGGCCATAGGGGTCACTTCAAGCAATCAAAGTAACTGGTAATCAAGATTAATGGTTGAAACCTATTCTGATACAAATTATTAGTCTCAATCTAAGGAAGCTCAAGAGTGGGGGTGGGGGTGAAAAGGGCTTTTAAAATTTTGGCCAATTATAAAATCAAAGTGCTGAAAATAATAAGGAATCAGTCACACAGCACAAAGCACGTAGGTATTTTTATAGAGGTTCAACCCACAACACAATACCTACTACTCTTCTTTGGCTCAGCCTTATTACACTCAGGTTCCACGAAACACTTGTTGGTTTTACAAGCTGAACAACAACTTACACATATTGGTTTCCAAGCTCACCAACAAAATTTTATGACCATTGGTTTTCAAATCTCACTAACAACTTATACATGTTAGTTTTCAAAGCTCACTAATAAAACATATACATGTTGGTTTTCAAAGCTCACCAACAAACTTATATAAGATCAGCAAACCCCTTGCTTGCTATCTCAAACAATGCAGGACGCACAATAAGAAATGTCTCATACAAAGACCGACTACATACATAATTAAATGCAGTAAAAATTAATATATTACAATAAATACAAAATAATAGACTCCCTTAAGTTATTGCAAATAATGTTCTATAAGACCTCAAAATTTTCAAGTATGTTGGATTTCAATTTTATTAATTCAGTATATAATATATGTGAAAATAGTTAAATTTTTAGAAAAATTCATTATGAAAATTTATGAAAATAGGTGAAATACCATTGTTAATATGAGAATGAGGAAGGAAATAAATTAAATTATGCATAACAAGTGGAGATGAGTTGGAGAAATGGGATAGAAAATTTTAGAAAGAAGTGGAGTATAATACATGTACATATATGATGAAATTCTAAATTTTTATTATGAAAAATT
>JAYJMB010054226.1:0-28190 GCA_036873735.1 Pouteria campechiana
TTTAGGAATCAAATAGGTGCAAAAGATGAAGTATTAGGAGAATAAAATATGACATTTTGCATTCTCATCAATTTGACGCATTAAGAATAGTGTGAGGTGATACTCTTGAAATTGTCTTAACAAATAAGGGTTTGTTAGTTTGAGGAGGAATTGGTAGGGATGATGATAATGGTCTTTGAAAATTTAGTATGAAATTATCAGTGAATTCATTTATGTTTGGAAGATTAGGCATGGAGATTTTAGGAAAGGGCCTCTTAATAACATCAACATTAATCTTTATGAATTCAGGGTTATCAAAATGTGGTAATGGAAGATCCAGATAACTGAAACTTGTCTTTTGAGCTTTAAACTCAGAGGAAACACTTTTATTTATCTTTTGTTTGTGTTGAATTTCTTCTTTTTTTTAATTTTATCTTTTTACTAAGTTTTATTTGTGGTGGAATAGAGATATTAGGAGGCACAAATATTTGATGATCTTCTATAGTAGTAAGATAGAATTCTTTTGGAAAATATATAAGTTCTTTTCCTTTTTTAGTAGGAGGGAGTTTCTTGGTTCTGGTAATGGAGTGATGAGGATGAGTAGTTTTATGGGAGGTTTTTATCGTTTTAAGAATTTGAGCAAGTAGTATTTCTGAATCAGAAGGTTCTTCGTCTAACTCAAATGGAGATGATTGTGAAGAAGATGTAGAAATTAGAGAGTTGAGGGTTATGTGAGTAGAATGGGAAGTTGATGAATGGGTAGTTCTGATTGGTGAAATAGATTTGATTCTGTGGACTGGAGAAAATTTTGGAGAGGGTTGAGATGATTGTGTTTGATCATTGAAGGACTTGGCTAAAGAAATTAGAGTTTCTAGTTTCTAATCTAATGAATCCATCCTAACCTTGATGGTTGAAAGGAATGTTTCAACAATGATAAGTCTTTTTTCTAGATCATGTGAATTGGGTTGGATTGGTGAGGTTGAGTAGGTTGGTCTAAATGATTTTGTACAGTGAGGTGGAGATGGTGCAGTTGTTGCCTCTACTTCTGCTACTGCTGAGCTTGAATGTACATGATCCTCCAATTGGTCATCTTGGTTCCCTGATCTTTCTTCTTCATCTCTTGTCCTTTCTACAGCTGGACCTTCATTTTGCATTCTTGCATTTTCTTCAGTAGGGAAATAATCTTGTATCAATTCATCTATCATTTTTGTCACAAAATCTTTAGTGACATCTTCTCTATTTAGTTCATCAGTTTGTATATAGGAGTTGATGACTTCTGCTACTATTGAGGTAACTTCCTCCCTTTCTTATCTAATTGATTCAGCTCTTTCTTCTTCTCTGACCCTTTTTCTTGCCTTCTTTGCTCTCTCAGTGACCACTCCTTCTGACAAAGTGGATATCCTAATTCTTTTTAATGTAACCATATTAATCATGTCTGAGTACTTGAATTCTTTTGGTACCTCATGTGATAGATTCACCTCTGCCTTTTTAAACATTTAGGTCATTGCCATTCCATATGATAGAGGTAGTCTTTTTGATGATTTTACTTGGTGAAGTTGTTCAGACATGAGTTTGGCTAAATCTACCTTCTTTTTGTACTTCAGTGCCCATAGAATCCTTACATCTCTTTCTGAAATGTTATCCCTACTTCCAATCTTGGGATATACATTATTACTTAGGATATTGTGTGCAAGTCTCAGATTTTTATCTAGAATCTTGGGGTTGAGACATTTTACATTGTCCCCAATGATTATTTCTGTTAGCTGTGAAAATAGCTCTTTTCTAGATATTGGCCATTCAAATGTTTATATCTTGATCATAGGGAGTTTTAAGTATTCTCGAATGCTTTCGGGGTATATGTCTAATTCTTTATCCCCAATCTAAGACTTCTTTGTCTTAGGATCATAGTTGTAAAGAAGTATTTTCACCATTCTTGAGTAACATTTATCTTTACAACACATGAACTTGTTCCACCCTTGGAAGCTTATCCAATCACATACTTCTGGCTTCTTTTCTTTGAAGAAATCAAAATCAATGACCTTTCCTTTTAGTACCTTTCTTTTGTTATACTTGCTCATAAACTCATGATAGCTTTGTTTATGATTTTGAAATATTACCTCAAGAAGCCAGTTTCTATGAACTCTTAGTTTGTGAGGTGGCTGCATCTCTTCTGATTCTTTTCTGTCTCTTCTTCTGCTGATTGTAGATACTGAAGTTATCTCAGCATTCCATGGATCCACCATCTCCGTTGGTTGGGATTTTAGGGTTTTGAGGTGGAAGACCTTGAGGGTTTTTGATAGGAAGATGAGTAGAGGGAAATGGTACTAAGAGGACAAGGAGTAGAGAAGAGAACAGTGGGAATTTGAATTGCCTTTTTTGAGGGAGGATTTTGTATCTAATAGTGATTGCGAGAAGTAGATTTGAGATGAAGTTAAATCGAGGATTTATCAAGTATGTTCTCGGGAGCTTCAGGCAAATTTTATGGCAATAGACAATCCAAGAGATAAAGCGATGACTTAGTTTGCTGACAAATATGAGATGATGGGATTTTTTTCTCAATTTGTTTTTGATTCAAGATATGTATGATTGTTTGAGAATATAATAGTGATTTACTTATGATTGGAGAATAGTGATTTGAGTGATTAATGATATGCACAAGCAAATTATACTTTGTGTATGACATTCAAAATGATATGCTATTGAGTAACATTTAAGGCAAATATCAGTTTCTTGAAGATTTGAAGGTTTAGATTAGAAAGTTACCTCATTTTCATGAACCGATAATATACTAAAACTCACTTACTTGATTGTCTTCCACCTATTTTCAATTTTTCTTAAATGTTTCTTTTTGCTGCTTTTGTTTTCGTTGCTCCTGCATAGAGTCAATTGCTTGAATCCTTTGTACACAGTTAGCTTTTTCACAAATAATTTCTCATGCATTTTTAATAAGGCTACACATGAACATTTTAATCAAGTTTAGTGAGATATAGAAGTTTCAAATTTTTTAGAGACTAAAACAAAATGATAATTCATAGAGGTTTGCAATTAACTTGTCCCCGAGAAGTGTTGTGGAATGATTTGGCCATGGTAATCTCTTCACAAGTTAACTTCTGGTAGTTATGATTAACTTGCAAAGCCTGCTCTGATACCACTTATTGGTCCCTTATTTGATGAATAGCTCAGGAGGGGAGGGGTGAATTGAGCATATAAAAATTATATAGCCAAATAAAACTTGATGAGCTAAGAGAAAGTAGTAATGCAGTATACATGTAATTTCCATGTATGACCGCTTCACTTCTAAGTTCAATTTCTCTTAGCTATTCCCATGTCAATCGAGTTGTAATGCTGTGTGATGATGTGAGTGATAACATTGTGCTTAATGAAGTAATAAAGGATATAAAATAATTGCATAAGCAACAAATGAAAATAGTGGAGTGCATGAAAGATAGAGCATGCAAGCAAACAAAGACGCAGACAATACGATTCTTATAGTGGTTCGGGAACCCCGTCCCTACATCTACTCTTTCAAGAGCACCAACTCATCGTGCCTTAGGTTCCACTATATCCCATATAATAGAAGTACACTATTGTCCTTGACACTCTTCTAGATTCAAGCTCTAGGGGCCATGAACAAGTGTCCCTGACACCTCTTCTGGATTCTAGCTCTAAGAGGGCATAAGCAAGTGTCCCTGACACTCTTCTAGTTTTACGAGTGTTAGTCTTTTATGTAATGGTAGATCAAGAGGGGGGGGGGTGAATTGAGCTTTTAAAACTTTTGGTCCAAATCAAATGATTATGGTGTTGAAAGAATAAATAAAATATATTGCATAATAAACAATACAAGATTTTTATAGTGGTTCGGCCCTTCCTGGCTTCTTACTCCACTTCTCTGAGTCAGTCTTTTCTATTGAGCTTAGGTTTTGCTAATATGTTGATCAACCTGATCAGATATATGTTGTTCTTACAATAAGCTCACCAACTAACTTACTGGTTTTCCAAGCTAACTAGAAACTTTCACAACCTGTTGGTTTTCCAAAGATCATCAACCAACGTACACCCTTTTAGCAAGTTTCCTACTTACTTATCTCTATATATAAACACCAAGTACTTTGGTTGTATTGCCAAACACTAAAATAAAGTGTATAGATTAATGCCTCTTACTTAGGTAGATTTGTACATAAATTCAGAATTCTAGGTGAAAGATTAAATAGTAAGAGTAAAAGATTCGAACTCCTTGATTGAGTAGAGATTTGAACTTTGATAGCTCTAACTAACTTACATCCATTGGAGTTGAACTTTTGGAGAAAGATTCTGAATGCTCTTCGTGTGATCAGCAAAGTTCAAAAAAATACTTAATCACGTTATTTTCTTCTGTTTCTGAATCTCTCTTTTATAGGTTGAGAGAGATTTTTCAGTTGTTGATCTTGGTAGACATTCAAATGTTCAAAAATATTTTTCTTTACCTTATCTTTTGTCTGACTCTGACTTTGCTACCTTTTAGTGTTGGTCTGTTGCTTCTGTCGCTGACTTTTCCAAACGTTTACTTTTTGTATCAAGTGTTTCGAAGAGACGAGTGACCATGTGGTGTCTTGGCTGATTTTGGATAATCTGAATTATTTTCTTTAGATTTTCCAAAGTGATAGTAATCCTTCTTGTTAAAAGAAGTTTAGATTTTTTAAAATTATATTGCCTTTGGAAAAGTAATCCGAAGCCTTGGTCAAACATCTTTGAAGCTTGATTAACATCTTTGAAGCATGGTTTAACATCTCTAAAGCATGATCATTGTTTCTAAAGATTGTCTGAATTCTTTCCGAAACATGACTTTAGGTTCTTCGAAGCATGTCTATTTATTTGAAGCATAAATGATTATCTCCGAAGCTTGTCATGTTGTTTATGAAGTGTACTAAGATATCTCCTAGACTTTCATGACTTCTCTGAAGCTCTTCAACTTTTTCCGAAGGATGCTGTGACTTATCCAAAGTATTTAAATTTTCTCTGAAGTGCACTAACATTATGAAGACTCCAACACTTGTCTGAATATTTCCAAGCCATATCACATCATTTTCTGAAGCTTCAACTATCTTCTCCAAAGTTCATTAAGATGTGTTCGAAGCAATCCAATTTTCTCTGAAGCACGCAAGAAGGACTCCGAAGATGGTCTATTGGCTTCCAAGCATGTCTTCAACTCTTTAGATTCTATTTTTCTTGAATTAAGTACATGTGAAATTATATACTTAATTTTGTAAAGTGCATTTTCTTTATGTCTTCCTTTTGTCATCATAAAGGTTATTCTCAAGTTGAGTATGAGTTTATCTTTCTGCAATATTCTTGAGAGCAAAATGTTAGTATCTTAATATTTCACTCATGCTTTTGCTCCCCATTAAAACATACTTGGTTAAGAATATTCGTCATTAAAATCAAGCTAGATAAAATGGTTCAACATTCTCCCCTTTTTTGATAATGACAAAAACAGTGAGTGATGTACCTTTCAAAACTTGTCTAACATAGATCTAATGCAACTTATTTTGTAGATATTTCAAAAAAATTTCAATTGGTTATATTCAAAGTTGCTCCCCTTGAATTGTTGCATATTATTTTAACTGTGCAACACAAAAATTTCATTCATATACTATGCACATATCATTTTGTATAACATTATTATATTTTTTGCCTTTTAAGTTTTATATCACACATTTTTCTCCCCCTTTTTATCATAATAAAAAAGGTAAAACAAATAGCAGCATGTGATAGAAAAGAAATCCATATAGATATGGAACTTTGCATTGAAAAAGAATTTATATACAATGTAGATACATCAAGAAGAAAAAAAAATACATTATAGAGAAGAAAATAGGTAGTTTGGGTTTTCTCTTATATGTCTTGAGAAATACATCTTTGAGAGGTGGAAGAGGTGGCTTAGGTTCAGAAGAGGATGGTTGGGATTTAGAAGAATATGGTTTGGCAGAGGGCTTGAATGTTCTAGCCCTTTTTGGTGGAGGAGGAGGGATAAAAAATAGATTCTGTGAAACTGCTATAGGAGGTTCATGTGTGTATGCAATGAATCCACAACTATGAATATAGATAATATCAATTCATTCTAGATATTTTGGATCCAGCAGCTCAGGAAAGACTGGAGGAAGCCCTTTCTTGAGAGCTTCTGTGTTTGCATTCAACCGAGCTCCATACTCCTCATGGTACAATATGATTTTCTCATAAGGAGCCTTCTTGCGTTCTTTAGGAGGTGGAATTCTTACTTTCCTCTTTGGTTTGGAAGTGGATGGATGTGAAGAAGAAGGTGATGGTTTTGGTTTGGGAATTGGTTTTGGTTTTGGGGCTAGTTTTGGTTTTAAGATAGCAGGTGGCTTTTTGGTTTTTGTAGTAGAAGGAGGTTGTTTGCTGAGATTTTTGGCTTTTGAAGTAGGTAAAGAAGGTGGAAGACGTTGCCATTTTGGTGAATAATGTATCTGCCTTATCTTGTCTTAGAGAGAAGGATAATCTATTTGAGGATATGGGAGAGGCAGATTATCAGCAGTGGCCTCTAGGTTGGCATTGTTGTAGAAAGTGAATTCTTCCTTAGTGAGAATAAAGAATTTGAGAGGACCTGATGGGGATGGAAACTCTTTTCTAATGGGTTTTGACATTGACAGCTTTTGTAGAAGTTTCTTAGAGTAATTCTGAATAATTGACTCTCTATCAGGAATTTGAATTTTGTGGTTCTTTGGAGTAAATGGAGGATTGGGAAGAGAGATAATTCTATACAAAAAATTAGGATCCTCAAGTTCAGAAAATGGATAATCTTGAGGAGATAGAAGAATTGATTGAGAGAGAAATGCCCTAAAGACTTCATAGTTGATTTTTATTTTATTGGCAAACTCAGATTCTGTCATCCTGATTAGATTAGATATATGAAGGATATAATCAGAATTTTCATCAACAACTTCCTTTTTGGAGGGAGGACCTTTTGGTGGACGATTTATCGGAGTAGCATCAACCCACTCGGGTGGAATTTCATCAATTCTTTTAGGAATTATTATTCCTCTTCTGATAAACTCCATCACTAAATCCATGGGATCTTCGAATCGTGATGGAATCCAAATATAATACAAGGGTATTTGAACTAATGGTGGCGGTGATGGTGGAGAAATCTATGGTTGTGGAAGTGGAATGCATGGAATGATGGAATTTAAGTTAGTAGATTGACTCATTGGCTGGGTAATCTCTTGAATGACAAAGGGTGATGATGGATGAGGAGGTGGAGGTGAAGGAGAAGACTCCACTGTTATTGGTGAGTTTGGTCTGGGTGGAGAGAAATGATGTGAAGGGGATGGAAAGTGAATTTGAGATTGATAGAAATGAGTTCGAGGTGGAGTGAAAGGGATTTGACCTATGAATAAGTCTGCTAGAGCTTGTAGAGAATCAAGTTTCTGTTCAATTCTATCAACTCTAAGAATCATTGATGACATAGTAATAGAATGGTTATGATTCATTCCATTCATTTGAAGAACTAAGTTTGCAAAAAGTGTTCAATCATGAGTATTTTTTGATTTAGGTGTTGTAGTATGTGTTCTGTATTGGGAGTTGGTGAGGTGCATGGTTGATGAGTGTGAGTATGTCTAGAAGTTGAAGGGGATCTGATGGGGGTGTGAGATGGCATGTCTCCTGCTACTGTTTCCTCATGTTCTTCTACAATATCTTCTATTTCTATTCTTTGTTCCTCTCTTGGAACATCTTCTGTTCTTTCAGTTTCTCTTGGTTCTTCTCTGCTAGAGAATTCTTCCATTGTTTCAACTGATGGACTGATGAACTCTTGTCTTTTAGTTATCTCTTCTTCTTCATGTGAGGAGAGTTTGTGTCCTTGTTCAGTAGCTTGTTCTATAGTAACAATATTATTTCTTCTTTCTAGACTTTCACTAGGTCTAGATCCTATCAACTGAGTTGCTCTTCTTGGTCTTTTAGTGATCCAACCTTGCGCAGTATGCTGAAAGCCCATCCTTTTCAATGCTTGCTCATCCAATCTATCAGTGTTCCTTGGAGGCTCTTCATCTTCATTGGAGAGATATACTCCTACTTCTTTAATCAACTTGGTTTGAGCCATGAGATAAGGCAAAGGAAATCTTGTGGTGCTCTTGATCAAGTGGATGTGATCTATCATTAGCCTAGCTAGATTTAGCTTTCTTCTGTTCTTTAATGCCCACATGATTCTAGCATCTTTCTTAGATATATCTCCCATAGCCTTCTTCTTGGGTATACATTATTCATAATAAGCTAGTCTAAGATTGGCGTTCAAGTGACTAGCATGTAAATAATTTTCTTTCTCATCTTTCTCAATTTCTGCTAAGTTTGAGAACAACATTGCTCTTGAAAGCCATACAATCTCCTCTTCTTCTTTAGGGACATTGAAGCAATTCCTGAAGCTTTCTTGGGTTAGCTCAATTTCTATTCCTCTAATCCATGATCTTTCTGTTCTAATGTTGAGATTACAGATTAGAGCTCTTATGAGTCTAGGATACAAACTGTCTCTGTAACTGACATAGTCATCCCAGCCTTGATATTTCAACCAATTTGACACTTCGAATTCTATTTCAAAGTCTCTAAAAATGAAAATTTTTCCTTTGATTATTGTTTTCTCCTCATATCTTTCTGTGAACCTATAATAATCAGATGAACTATTTTGGAAGATTACCTCAAGAGTATCAGTTTCTTGTCTCGCCTTCTTGGTTGTTCTTTTTGGTGAAGAGTTTTCTCTTTCCTTTCCCTTGCTTTCTGCTCCTTTTGTTCTTGCAATTTCTATAGAGAATTCTAGGTTTTTCGAAAAGCAAATGAGATTTTTGGGAGTGAAGTTGGAGAAGGCAGAAAGGTGAAATAGAGACATGTGACTTAGATTTAAAAGAAGTGAGAAGATGGACCGTCTTCTTTGAAGGAGGGATTTGGAGAGTTCGAAGAAGAGGGGTTTAGGTAGTTTCGAATTAATTTTATGCTTTTCGATTGTTTTTATAAAGTTATCTAAAACACTATGTGTTTAGGCTTCAGATATACCTAAAAAGGTCTTTTGGAGAAGATTGATTTGATTTTTAATTTTGGATAAAAAGATCTCCAAAATACTAATGATACCAATTCGGAAAGGGATCCTTCGGCTAAAATTGTTTAATTTGGGGTTTTGGATATTCCGATGCATTGCTTAGGAGGAGTTTGCTAATCTTTGGATGTTTTTATTTAGTTCTTTGAAGATTTTTAACAAGCTTGTTTGGGGCTCCAGAGATTCCGAAGTCCAAAGTCTTACTTAACTACGAATCTTGTAATCTAGATTATAGTTTTTAGTATACTCATTAACTATCCTTTTGACCAGCCAATAGTATCATTACCATGGTAGATGAATGAATTTGCATTAATGTATTTTTAATTTTACTTGTTATATAGATAGAAGCTTAACCAAAGTTTTAGAAAACAAATATGACATCATCAATATTTTCTGCAAATCAAGTTCACTATGAAAGAGAGAATGATCTGTTGGAGGAGTCCATCAAGTTCATTTTTTGAAGAGGTAGATAAAATAGTTAAAAGAGGAACTATTTTATGCTAGAGGATCCAACCATAATGTTGATCATCTTCTGACAAAGGGATGTGTACCATATAATTAGGCGATATGTTGCATGAAGAAGCTAGAAGAAGAATTGGTAGAAGTTAATCAACGTATTGAGGAGCTGGAAGCTATAGTAGATGTTCTTACTAATTAGTTAAATAAATTTTTTAATAAATATGTTATTATTAATCCTTTATTTATGCATTTTATGTACTTGGATCTAGTATACCTAATTTTCTTTTTATCATGTTGAATCTTTCTTCTAGTAATGGTTTTGTGAAGATGTCTGCTAGCTGATTTTCTATTGGGACAAATTCTAAACTAATGTCGTGATTTTGAGTATGGTCCCTAATAAAATGATGCTTAATTTCTATATGTTAAGTTTTGGAATGTAGAACTGGATTCTTGGTCAGATTTATAGCACTAGTATTATCACATCTGATAGGTATATCAATAAAGTTAAGGCCAAAGTCTTTTAGTTGCTATTTCATCTATAGGATCTGTGCACAACAACTAACTGCTGCTACATATTTAGTCTCTGTGGTTGATAATGCAACAGATGTTTGTTTCTTAGAAAACAATGAGATAATCATGTTTCCTAAAAATTGGCAAGATCCTAAGGTACTCTTTCTAACTACTTTATATCCAGCAAAATCTGCATCTGAGTAACCTATTAAATTAAAATCTGAACCTTTTGGATACCATAATCCAAGATTAGGTGTATCTAAAAGATATCTAAATATTCTTTGTACAGCAATATAATGTGACTCTTTTGGTTTTGATTGGAATCTAGCACACATACATACACAAACAATATGTCAGGTCTACTAGCAGTTAAATATAGTAGAAAACCTATCATGCTTTTATAAAGTTTTTGACAGATGGACTTATCTCTTTCATCTTTGTCCATTTTTATTGGAGTACTCATTGGCATCTCATACCTTTTTCCATCTTCAGTGTTGAATTTCTTTAACGGTTCTTTTATGTATTTGGCTTGGTGAATGGAGATTCCTTCTTTTATCTACTTAATTTGCAATCCCAAGAAGAAGTTGAGTTCACCCATCAAGCTCATTTTAAATTCTCCCTGCATTGTCTTAGAAATTTTTTTGCAAAGATTTTCATTAGTTGCGCCAAATACTATATCATCAATATATACTTAAACTATAAGAATATCTTTCATTGCATGCTTAATGAAGAGTGTAGTATCAACTTTGCCTCTTGAAAAACTTTTCTCAATGAGAAATTTACTTAACCTTTCATACCAGGCTCTAGGAGTTTGTTTTAAACCATAGAGGGCTTTCTTAAGTTTAAATACATGATCTGGATTATGAGGATCTTCATACCCAGGTGGTTGTTCTACATAAACCTCTTCATTAATAAGTCCATTTAAGAATGCACTTTTTACATCCATCTGATATAAGTTGAAATTCATAAAGGATGCAAATGCAAGTAGCATTCTAATGGCTTCAATTCTTGCAACAAGAGTATATGATTCTTCAAAATCAATGCCTTCCTCTTGACAGTATCCTTTTGCTACTAATCTAGCTTTATTTCTCACTACAATTCCAGATTCATCTAATTTGTTATTAAAGACCCATTTAGTTCCTATAGCAGATTGATGATTTGGTCTTGGAACAATAGTCTAAACATTATTTCTTTTGAATTAGTCTAATTCTTCTTGCATACCTAAAATCTGATTTTCACCTTCTAAAGCTTGTTCTATGCAAGTTGGTTCTATTTGAGAAATAAAGGCAAAATTGCTATATACTTGGTGATAAGAAGATCTAATTCTAACTTTGTCATATACATCACCAATTATCTGACTTTTAGCATGATCATACATAAATCTCCAATCTTTGGGAAAAATATCATTACCTTCATTGTTTACCTTAGTGATGGGTGGTTTATTTTTTGTTTCTTCTTCATCTATTTGTGTTTCTGATTGAGAAGGTTCTCCTTCATTGTCTTGTATTTTCATTTTCTCAACTGAGGTTGTTAATTCACCTATCTCATCATTAAAATCACTTGAACTCATAGAGGAGTTAGTATTTTCATCAAATTTTACATGAATAGATTCCTCTACAGTCCTACTTTTCAGATTGTAGACTCTAAATGCTTTACTAACATGAGATATTTGGTTTCTTGCCATAGTATAATTCAAATGGAGTTTTGTTGAGTATGGATCTAATAAAGATTCTGTTAATAATATAACATGCTGTGTTCATTGCTTCAGCCCAAAAATATTGTGGATGACTGTATTCACTTAACATTATCCTTGCCATTTCTTGCAAGGATCTGTTTTTCCTTTCTACTACTCTATTTTGTTAGGGTGTTCTTGGAGCAGAGAAAGTTTGAAGAATTCCATTGTTTTTATAGAAATCAGTGAATCTATGATTTTCAAACTCTCCATCATGATCACTCCTTATGGCAACTATATGAGAGCTTTGTTTATTCTGCACATGTTTGAAAAATACTTCAAAGAATGAAAAAGCTTTATCTTTGGATATTAGAAACATTACCAAGGTAAATCTACTAAAGTCATCTACAAGGACATATGCGTAATGTTTTCCTCCAAGGCTTCTTATTTTTGTTGGACCAACTAAATTCATATGTAACAGCTAAAGGGTTTTGGTTGTGTATACTTCTTTATTTGATTTGAATGATTCTTTTACTTGCTTGCCTTTCATGCAAGCATCACACAACTTATTATCAAATTTGAGTTTTGGTAAGCCAACAACTAAACTTTTATTATATAGTCTTTCAATCAAATTCTTGTTAGTACGTCCTAGTCTTCTATGCCACAACATGGGTTCATTTTCATTTACAATAAGACATTTGACTTGGATATCACATAAATCCACTAAATACATATTTTCATGTCTCTTTCCAAGTACTACAACTGAATTTGAACTATTCAATATAGAACAAGTATGAGATTCAAACATAACTTTGTAACCATTGTCATAGAATTGACTTACGCTTAAAAGGTTGTATTTCAATTCTTCTACTAATAAAACATTTGAAATTGTAATAGAGGGAGGTTGGCTAATTTTACCAATTCCAACCATTCTACGTTTTCCATTATCCCCAAAGGTGACTGTTCCTCCATTTTTAACTTTTAGTTCTGTGAACAACTCCCTTTCTCTTATTATATGTCTTGAGCAACCACTATCAATGTACTATTTGCTATTCTCTATCGCTCTTAAACACTCCTGCAGTAATAAAATTAACTTATAATTTTTTATACCCATTTAGTAATGGGTCCAGGTAGGTTAGTAGCAGAATATTTTGACATCAATTGTTTTTTAGGTGCTACTAAACTGTTTTTCGGATATATAGTTGCATTTATAATTATAGCAACTGTCTTGGGAATCCAAATCATATTTTGTTTGGGTTCTAATTTTCTTTTATGATTTTTCTTTCTTTATCATATTTTATTTGGGTTCTAATTTTCTTTTATGATTTTTCTTGCTTTGGTTTGCTATATTTATCTTTATTTTAAGTTTGAATAAGGTAGTAGCTAAGGTTCTTCTAAGAGCGTGATTTTCTGCTTTAATTTGCTAAGGTTCTATATTGATATTTTGATCAGTTTTGAGCAATATATTTTCTTGTTTTAATTTAGAGCATTTAACTATTCTTTCAAGTTCTCTTTTAGTTTCTTTATGTTTAGCTTTTAATGTTTTGAAATCTAAATACAGTTCTTCTAATAATTCTTCAATATCATATTTTTCAGGTTTTAAATTTACCTCATCACTATGGATAGCCATAAAGCTTATTCTAGTATGATGTTCTTCTTGATCCTTTTTCTTTGGAGTTGAGTGAGCTAAATTGAACTTCTTTTTCTTCTTCTTCTTCACTCGAGCTTTCTTGCATCATATTTTCTAGCCTCTCCCATGCAGCCGTTGCTTTCTTCTTCTTTCAAAATTTCCTGTTATTAGAAAAATTCTTTTTATCACAGTAAGAGTTATACATTTTCTTCTTGTCTCCTTACTTTTTGTCTGATTCTGGGCAGTCAAACTTCATTAGTTGCAGTTGTAACAGATTGGAACTTCCTTTTTCTTATATTTACTTTTGAAGTTTTTGGAGTTGTTTCCAAATCTTCTTTTTTTAAACATGTTTCTGAATCTTTTTGTTATCATAGCCATATCCTCGTCATCTTTAGAGGTTGAGGCATCTTCTGAAGATTCTTCATTTTTTGATTCTATTTGTAAGGCTATTGTTTTCTTGCTTTTGACTTCATCTGGTGCGTTTTGCTTCATTAGTACTTCATGGGTCATGAGTGATCCCATGAGTTCTTCTACTGTTACTTTGTTAGATCTTTTGCTTCTAGTCACTTTAGGCATCTAGTGTCTAGGGAGAGATCTCAAGATTTTCTTTACTTTTCCCCTAAGCTCTTTAGGCTGTTGGTGATTTTCTGAAATCTTTTAAACATTTCAAAAATGCTTTCCGATTCCTTTATGTAGAATGCTTCATATTCCTGCACTAGAACATTTATCTTAGTCTCCTTTACCTAGTTTGTACCTTCATGTGCTACCTTAAGTTTATCCCAGATTTCTTTAGCAGAATCACATACAGAAATCTTTTCAAACTTAGAGGAGGTTAAAGCACGGTAGAGGCAGTTCTTTATCTTAGAATCACGTTCTACTACTTATATATCCTCTGCAGTGTATTTTTCTTTAGTGTTGCTAACATTCTTTTCATTTTTCACTACAAGCCACAAATGGTAATCAGTGGCAGCCAAGAAATTTTTTATTCTCATTTTTCAATACCTGTAATTGGTTCCATCAAATAGAGAGGGTCTAGAAGTAGATTCAGCAGATGTATTGTGGAACATACTAGCTATTTTGAATTTCCTCACAAGTTAATATACTGGTTGTCAAAATTTAACTAGTAAAGCCTGCTCTAATACCACTTGTTGGTCCCTTATGCAATGGTAGCTCAAGAAGGGGAGTGAATTAAGCTTTTAAAACTTTTGGCCTAAATCAAATGATTATGATGCTAAAAGAATAAATAAAACATATTGCATAATAAACAATACAAGATTTTTATAGTGGTTTGAACCTTCCTGGGTTCCTACTCTACTTCTCTGAGTCATTTTTCTCCACTGAGCTCAGGTTCCACTAATATCTTGATCAATCTGATCAAATACATGTTGGTTTTACAACAAACTCACTAAGTAACTTACTATTTTTCCAAGCTAACTAAAAACTTTCACAACCTGTTGGTTTTCCAAAGCTCAGTAATAAACGTAAACCCTTTCAGTAAGTTTCCTACTTGCTTATCTTTATACATAAACACCAAGCACTCTGTTTGTGTTGCCAAACACTAAAATAAAGTGTATAGATTAATGCCTCTTACTTAGGCAAATTTGCACATAAATTCCGAAAACTAAGAAAGATTAAATAGTAAGAGTAAAAGATTCAAACTCATTGATCAAGTAGAGATTTGAAATTTGATAGCTCTGACTGAGTTGTATCCATTGGAGTTGAACTTTTGGAGGAAAATTCTGAATGCTCTTCATGTGATCAGCAAAGTTAAAAAAATATTTAATTGGGTTATTTTTTTTGCTTCTGAATCTCTCTTTTATAGGTTGAGAGAGATTTTTCTGTTGCTGATCTTGGCAGACATTCAAACATTTAAAAATATTTTTCTTTACCTTATCTTTTGTCTGACATCTGACTTTGCTACCTTCTGGTATCGGTCTGTTACTTCTGTTGTTGACTTTTCCAAACATTCACTTTTTGTATCAAGTGTTCCAAAGGGATGAGTGAACATGTAGTGTCTTGACTAATTTTGTATAATCTGAATTATTTTCTTTAGATTTTCTAAAGTGATAGTAATCCTTCTTAGTTGCATTAGTCACTTATTGAGAGAAGTTTAGATTTTCTGAACTTCTATTGCCTTCGAAAAAGTAACTTGAAGCCTTGGTCAAACATCTTTGAAGCTTGATTAACATCTCTGAAGCATGGTTTAACATCTCTGAACCATGATCCTTATTTCTGAAGTTGTCTAAATTCTTTCCGAAATGTGACTTCAGGTTCTCCGAAGTATGGTTTAACATCTTCGAACCATGATCATTGTTTCTGAAGATTGTCTGAATTCTTTCCAAAATGTGACTTTAGGTTCTCCAAAGAATGTCTATTTTTTCTGAAGCATAACTGATTATCTCTAAATCTTGTCATGTTGTTTAGAAAGTGTACAGAGATATCTCCTAGACTCTCATGACTTCTTCGAAGCTCTTCAACTTTTTCCAAAGCATGCTGTGACTTGTCAAAAGTATTTAAATTTTCTCTGAAGTGCACTGATACTTGTGAAGACTCCAACACTTTTTTGAATATTTTTGAGTCATATCACATTAGTTTTTGAAGCTTCAATTGTCTTCTCTGAAGTTCGTTAAGACATGTTCGAAGCAATGAAATTTTCTCTGAAGCACGCTAGGACTCTGACGATGGTCTATTAGCTTCCTCAACCTTCTTTGTTGTTGGTACACTACCTTTATATTGCTTTAGAGGCCATTGGAGGTAGTTGGATTTCTATTAATGTTGAAAAGTATTTTGATTTCTCCTGTTGGAAAGCTGTCTTCTTGAGAAACTCACTTGTAGCTGGAAAACCTAGAACACCGACTTTGAAGAAGATGCCTTTCCATTTTTAACAAACACCAAATGAATACTTTTCTTGGTTGATTGACTCATTTATTATTATGGAAAGATGCTCATTAATCCTGAAGGAATGTAGCCTCTGAAAGTTACAATCTTTAATAGAATGTAGACTGCATTTCTTTGAATTTCTATCTTCAGCTAATCTCAAATTATTCGGTCTGCTTTATAAAATTTCCTTTGAATGAGATTTTGACTGGAGAGTGCAGTCAATGATGTCTAGCACAAATGAGTTTTATTCTTCATGATATGTTATAATTTATCTGAGTACTTTGTCACTTGAATTTGTCCTTTGTAAGTATAGACAAAGCAACTCTGAGTAGATCCATATTATAGACCACTTCATTGTTATCAGAAATTATTGTAGAATTTTTCTTCATCTTTTGGTTTGTCTGTTATAAGCAACTGCTAAATCATAGAAGCACAGACAAAGTTTCTCTTCTTCATTGTTCATTAGATGATGTTCTTTTGACAGACGAAGTTTTCTTCATTAGGTGAGGTAGCTTTGTCTATTTTAAGTGGTAGACAATCTTTGTGGTGCTGACAGAGCATCTTCGCAGCAGATAAAGTATCCTTCAGTAGATGAAGTTTTCTTCTTCTCAGACAAAGTACCTTTGTCTATTGTAAGTGGTAGACAATTCTTCTTGATAGACAAGGTATCCTCCCTGATAGACAAAATGTACTTTGTCTGCTATTTATCTGTTAGAATTAGTAGATGAAGTTTCAGCCTATAGACAAAGTCTTCTAAGTGGTTTGTCTATTAGTTAGTCTGTTGTAAGTGATAGACAAAGTTGTGGCATGCAGGCAAATTCTCCTTATAGTCGCTCATATAATATCTTTTAAGTAACAGATGACTTGTTCGAGGTATGGATGACTTGCTTCTATAAAGGTTGTCTGATGGCTTTGTCTATTGCTGGTGACTGACGACTCTTTTTAGATGAAGGCGACAGACAAAGTTTTCTTCTTTAGCTGTTGTGCTGCTTCTTTTTTATCTTCTATATTTTCTTCAAGGATTGCAGATGGGTTCCTTGCACTTTTCATTTTTTTAGATGAGCTTTATAGATAAATGCTTGAGTAATTTTGTCTTTATTTTGTTTTCTTCATTTATTTGATTTCTGCTCCATTTTATCTCTTCTTCTACAAACTGAGTTCATCTTTGTGTTGTGGACAAGTATTGATTATAATCAATTTTTCTATCTTGTCCATGAAATGATTTATCTGAATCTTCTTAAGATGGATACTATCTGACAATGACTTTATTTGTAGACAATTTGCTTGATTACTCATTGAGGCTTAAGCTCTATGACTACAGATTTACTTGATGACTTCTTTTTAAAGTTTCAGTGCCATTCTTTCTAATCATTTTTGTCTTCTTTCGGTCAGTGGATTATACTTGTTGATGCATTCGCTGTGGATGTTGTCCACTATATTCAAATTGCTTCCTTATATGTTTAGACCTATTTCTCCAATACTTGGGAACATAATTATTAGTACCACATTTATTTGCTTATTTATTGTTGCTCATCATTAAAACTTATTTGTTTCCCATATGCACTACTTAGTTTAACAGTTTGTACTGAAATGAAATAAAATCTTTTCATTATTCTCTAACTACTTCTCTTTATATGTGTATTTTACTAGGAGGGGATACTCCATTTTGCTTATGATAAAAAGGGGGAGAAAGAATATACAAATTATCTCAAAAATAAAAAAGGGAACATAAACAAAAATAAAAAAAAGAAAATATAAATGTGCATAATCTTTAAACTAATCAGGGGGAGCATAAATTCTAAATAATTAGGGAGAGAATATATAAAACAAGATGACAACTTATTGAATGATTAAACATTGTAAATAGTTTTGATCTGCATATATTCAAGGGGAGATTATCTTTTATGAGATAATTTCTAATCAAGTTTTGTCATCATCAAAACGGGGGAGAATGTTAACATAAATGCATAGTTTTGATGATAAATAAAACTTGATTAAAGATTATGTATTAATGGTTGTTGTTAAGATTTTAACATGCAAAATTAAGTTACAGGTATTAAAGAAAAATGAGCACAGAAAACATATTCCATGGCGATAAAGCTTGAGTAAGTAAAGAAGCAAAAGACAAAGTGTCATAACAGACAAAGCACGAATTAAAAGGACTCGGTTATTTCCATTCGTCTATCAAAGTAGAAGATTATATCTGATGGATGAAAGATAGTATGCATATAAGAGACTTCTTCTATCATAAGCAAGCCATAGTTAAGCCAATAGTCATCTGATGAGAATAGACAAAGGTGGAAGAAGTGAAGATTTTCCAACAGAATAAAAAACTTCATCTGCCATCGACAGAAAAAGTGGAGAAGTAAGGATCGTATGACAAAGCAAAGATTTAGTCTATCATAAGTGAGTCATTAATCTTCTATTGTCAATAGACAAAGTGGAAGAAGCAAGGACCATTTGATAGAGCAAAGGATTTATCAGTGATTGTCTGCTATCAACAGACAAAGTGGAGAAATATTCCATCAGATTAAGGCATGAAAAAAACCAGTCTATGCTCCAACACTCTATCTATTACTTACAATAGACAACTCAATAGATGAAGTGTTGAAGAAATAAGACATCCGTGATTCTACAGTTTAACAGACAAACCATATTAGGCAAAACACTTGAGCAGATGATTCATCTGCAGCAATGGAAAGAATGGTTTATCTGTTACTTATGAAAGACAAAGATGAAGGAAATTTATCTTATGAATAACTAGACAAATACTTCATCTGTCATAAGTAAAATATAAGAAATGGTTAGGATGAATTGTTGATCTTTGCTCATCTTTAATAATACTTTTTCTATATTGATGAAAAAGTCAGCCATTGCAACTATACCTCGATTAGAGCTTATTAAGAAATCAAAAATCATCTTCTCCAATGATGGTGCTACATGCATTCTAACATATAATGATTAAGCAAAAGTCAGAGAATTTAAAATACACTAATCAAAATGACTTATGTCATTAATGGAGCTCACCTACCTCTAATGATTAGAATTCAAAGAAGCTATAAATGGAGCATCGTTGGAAGCAGAAAGAAGTAATGAAGCATTAAGAAAATCATTCAAATCTTCTTAAGAGCATTTATTGATCTTGAGCTAAACCTTCTGTAATTCTTCAAGAGTCAAAAGCCTTGCATTCAAACCTTCCTCAACTCTCTTTGAAGGCTCTCAACTATCTTTAGGAAGATCATTTACTTATGCATTCAACTATCAAAAACCTTCCTTGTGCTTACTAAGAAATTTCTATGTTTAAACTTCTGATATTCATTTCTAGTAAAGTTTCTTGAGCTAGTGGTTGTGACTAGACTCAAGAAGAGCTATGACTGTCTGAGTGCAATAGAAGAGTGCTTAAAGCACTATTATATTTTTATAATTGGAAATAGTGGAACCCAAGACACTAAGAGGATAGTGTTCTTGGAAGAGTGAAGTAGAATTTTTACTCAAACCATTATAAAAATCATTGTGTTCATTTACTTGCTTATTTGTTGATTGAGTGATTGATTGCTAGAGGGATGATTAATCCTAAAGGGTTGAGAAATAATTTTTAAAGTACCCAATTCACCCCTCCCCTCTTGGGTTTTAGCCTAACCTTTGGGACAAACACCTTCTTCCATCAACCTCCTTGGATTCACCTCAACAACTCCCCCATTCATCATTTTCCTCACTCCTTTCTCAAAGTTAGGTTGGAAGATTTCGTGAGCACCTTCTTCCATTCATGTGTAAGTCATTTCTAGCATCTCAAATATTCTTATAATCATATTCTTGGTGGATTGCATTATATTTGTGATGGATTATGGAGAAATGGAGATGATTTAATGTGTTTGAAAGAAATATTGTCATTATGCACACTAAGTGTTTGACGAATTGTTTGAGATAGTGTGTATGGGGTTTCTCATTGGCAAAGTTTTCAAGGGTGTATGCTTGAAGTTTGGTTGTGTATTGAAGTGGAATGTGAAGTCCCATTAAGGCAAAATTTTAGAAAACTTCAACTGCATGCTAACTATTTGAGGAATTTCCTTAGTGAAGGAAGGGACTTTTTCTAGTGGTGCATGCCCTAATTCTTGCTTGTGCTTATTACTATTTCTAAGTGAAGTGGAATTTATGATCGGGTCAAGAGGAGCCTTGGTAAATTTGCCTCATTTTGGTTGCTCAAGGTGGTTTGATATTGCATTCCTTGTGTTATTATCACCATGCCTCGAAAGAAATCTACTTTTGCTAGACCATCAAAGAGAAGGCGCACAAGAGAGTCTGATGCGCCAATTAAACCCACATTTTCAATGCACAAGCTGAAGATATCTAAAGGGGATCTCTCGTAGTTCGGGAAAGCATTAGAGAATGAGGCATTGATATAACATACAGTGACATAACTAATCTCATTCAAGTTCAGAAATGGATGAGGTTTATAGCTCAGCTTGGCTCTGCAGTGGTGCCAATGATTAGGGAATTCTACGCAAATGTCAGAGAACAATATAAAGCCAACTCGAGGGAGTTAAAGGCACTTGTGGTAGAAAGATGGTGCCTTTCAACAAATCTACCATCAATCAAGTATATAAGCTTGCAAATATTGAAGAGGATGAGTACTCAACTTGGGTAGAGCAAGGACCTGATTATGATGCTGTTATTTCTTACCTTGCTAAATCTGGCAGCACATGAAAGACCAAGAATGATAGGGTGATTAGTTTACTAAGAGGGCATTTGCGGCCAATGAGTAAGGCTTGGCACTACTTCATATCTAATAAATTACTGCCATCAAACCATGTTTTTGATGTAACAAGAGAGCGAGCCCTTCTCAATTATGCAATTTAGATAGAACTATCCATCGATGTGGGCTGGTATTTGAGCATTCCATCATTTCCTTCATTACAAGGAGGCTCAAAAGTGGATTGGAACATCTTGTACTTATCTGCTAGTTATGTATGATGGTTGGAGTTCGTACCAATGCTAAAGAAAAACTAAAACAACCCTTGCCGGCAATCACTAACGCCATTATGGAAACTTTCGAGAAGTCAGAAGGTGCAAGTGTGAAAGTGAGTACCTCCTCTATAGGCCTAAGCTCTTCCCAGCAAAGACCACCAAAGTAATCTTCTTCTAAAGAACCAACTCTTACTAAGCTATGATCATGCCTAGTGGGAATTCAATCTTGGTAGCAACAAATGCTGAAGGAGCAACGACAATAGTTCCAATATATGGTGAACTACAACAATGCACTAACTGTCATGCTCCAAAGTTGTAGCATTTTACAAGGCGATAGCTCAATTGTTTTCCCCACTCCTCAAGCATTTCCTAATTATGCAAAAGAATTTTAGAGTTGGGAGGAATGTAATAACTCAAATGAATGATCTACTTAATTTTAGGGAAGTCCTTGTTTTCCATTATTTTATTCCACATTGAGGACAATGTTGCTTTCAAGTTTGGGGGTATTAGTATTTGGCTTTGGTATGTGTTTGTCTTAGCTTATGGTATGTGTGGTTTGTCTAGTTTTTATGATGTGTGTTTATTTGGTTTGTCTAGTTTTTGTGCTGTGTGTTTGGATAATTCATGCGTTATGTTTAAATCTTTATGTTTAGTGCTTTATTTGATTGTGCTTGCGTGATTTTAAAATTGTATAAAAAAACCAATATGTGTGTGTATGTGTTATGTGTTTTGAGCATTGATCAGGGTTATTATACAAAACCAATGATATATATTTGACATTTGATAATAACTAAGTTGAAAATGATGAAAATCACTATTGTCTGTATGCTTGACTTGATTCCTTGTCTAATTTGCTTTAGATTCCTTATACACATTGATCACATTGACTTAGCCATTTCTTTTAAAATCTTTGAATACTTAGCATCAGTTTAGGAGACCAAGTATACATTATTCAATTTGGATTCTAGAATTCATTATAACTATTTTTAAGTCAAGCCCTAGATGATATAAAAGAAAAACATGATTAAAGGCTCATTGTTTATAGGGGGGATCACATTTCTATGAATGGAAAAGAAAATAAGTTTGGGGGTGTGATAGTAATACAACCTAAGGATTAGGAGGGATCACATTCTGGAAAAGAAGATAAAAAAATGAAAAATGAGGAATGTGATAATAATAGACCCCACAAAAAGGAAAAATATCAAATGCACATCTAATGTAGTCTCTTTGGTTTAAGTTATTAATTCTCAGGGTTCCATTAAATATGTATTACTTAGTTGCTTGAATGAATTTAAGTGTGAAAAAGATATAGATTGAAATGACTATAATTTTTGCACATGCACACAGAATCTAGGGTGGAAAGGAAAAGGGTTAGGTTGAAAACTAAAGATATACGTGATATCTTGATAGTTTCCTCTAAACTATGCCTATTTTATTAAGGTTTTTGATTAATGACCTAGATAAATGTTCGTTGTGTCCTTTATAAATTTTTGTGTTTCTATTTTGCTTGAGGACAAGCAAATGAGTAAGTTTTGGGGTATTTGATAAGTGAATTTCATTTACTTATATTATATATATTCAAGCTTAGTTATTTGTGAATCCTTGTTACTTTTAGATTAATCTCATATTAATTTATTGATTTTTCTAGGTGAATGGAAGAGTGGAAAAGAAGAGAAAATTAAAGAAAAGATGAAGCTTAAAGACATGGAGGAAGAACATTTGCAAAGGAGCAGCAAAACACAGCATTTTGGATGACATCACATCTAGCGCCACAGGCCTCCACTTGGCGCCATCGACGCTAAGATCCGTAGAACCACCTCGCGGCCAGCCTGTCCGGCGCCATCCAAATTTTTTACAGCATTTTTTCTCACCTTGTTTCCTGCTTTTTAAGGCAATGAGAGAGGGGTTTTTAGGGGATCTTTTCTACATTCATTCTAGGATTTTTGTTGAGGGTTCTGAGGGGTGGAGCTTTGGTTTTTCTTGTGGAGAAGGAGAGAGATTTCAAGTAAGCAAGAAGAGATGATGTTCTACATTGTGATGATCCTACTTAAGGGAGTTATTTTGATTTCCATTATGAACTAAATTCCTATTTCTCAAGTGAGGATGTAACTCTATTTGATACTCTTTGTTATGTGGATTGTAGGTTATTAATGACTATATGATCTTGTTTCATTCATTATGTTGTTTGTAATAATTTGATTCATTTTATTGCTTGATCACCAATATTATGAGTTAGATTGATTATCTAAGCATGGTTAAGGTAGACAACATATACTAAATCATGAGCTCCTTTAAATAAAAATGATAGATGGTTAAGGTACACACCATTTGCTAAACCTTCTTATTTTGGTTAATTATGTTTTTGAGCTTAATGGGTTTTCACCTTAATTATGCTATACACTATAGGTAATTAAAATGAGTAAAAATATTTGATTTGAACCCACACACCTAATGGTAATGATCATACATTTGAAAGAATAAACCCAAGCGAAGCATTCAATCTAACATTCCACTAGCAAAGGATGTCATTTAGTGGCAAAATCGGATCCCTAGACCCTTGCATCTTATTAATCTCCCTACATTATTATTAGTCATTGATTTTTACCATTTTATTCAGTTTCTACAATTCCATTCAACACTACACAATATTCATTTAGCTCTAAATACATTCTTTTTAGGGATAGTGTAGTTCGGTAACTAAAACTAGTTAAATTGGTTTGGTTATTCTCTGTGGGATCGACCTTTGTATTGCACACTATACTGCTATATGTTCATGCACTTATGAGGAATTATAATTTAAACTGTTACCTACAGTGCCAACCTTAAATAAGATGCATTTCTTGTTTTGGCAAATATTGGATGAGGAGATGCTGCATAACTAACTCCATTATTTTGGAAAGATGCTCATTAAGTTCGATGAGATGTAGCTTCTGAGAGTAGAATCGCTGACAAAATGGAAACTGCTTCCCTTTGAATTTCTTTTGTCTTTAATTCAGTTACTTTGTTCAGAGTTGATATAGTTTGTTCATGCAAAGATTTGTTCGAAGAGTGGAGCCAGCTTCATCTGCAATAAGTAGCTTCTACTCGAGTGAAGATTTGTCGGAGTTTTCAGCCAGAATTTGTTTGAGGAGTTCTAGTTTGTCTTTGGTTAGTTTTGAATAAATTATCTTTGAATAAAATCGTATGATAGAGTTGACTACTTCGTTCAAGTAACCAATTTGTTTGAGAAACTTTGTTCGAGTCCACTGTTGTGCTTCTTACTTCGTCTGGAGTTAGTTACAGGCAAATTTAGTCATACAGTGGAGTTGACTTTGTCCGAGCGACCACTTTGTCCTAGCAACTTTTTCTGAGTTCACTGTGGTGCTTCTTGCTTTGTTTGGAGTTAGTTACGAACAAAGTAAGCTTTCACAAAATGCAAGGATGGTCAATTGAGATTCAACTTCTTTTGAATACCTTCTTGACTTTGTCCATAATGGAGTATCCACGATGTTACTACTTTGCCCGAAATCAAGCTATGCTTTTGCTATCTGATTTCAACCTTTTATCTCTAACAAGTGCTATATAAGAGGAGTTCGTCTGACTTTGTCTGAGCTAAAAGATGAGGAATGATTTGTTCAAATCCAGCTGAAGTAAGTCTTGCCTGAGACTGACTTTGTTTGAGGAATAATTCTGCAGCAATTGAAACTTCCTCTAGCATATTGGATCTTATTCTTAATGCAATTCTTTTATACTCTATCCACTATATTTGTGTATTTTCCTATATACCTTTTATATTTATTTCTATAATACTAGGGAACATGATTGTTCGTACCTTAAGTTTTCACTTATATGTTGTTACTCGTCATCAAAACTTAGCTGTTTGCCATATTCACCATTTGGTTCAACACCTTTTTCATACAACAACAAGTACATCCTTCTTGTAGTCTATGTTTCAAAGTGGGTGGAGGTAGTGGCTAATCACACTAATGATGGGAAGGTAGTGTTGAATTTTCTGTGAAAACACATCTTCATAAGATTTGGAACTCTAACAACTATTGTTAGTGATAAAGGAAGCCACTTCTGCAACAAATAATTTGAAGTTCTTTTGTCAAAATATGAAGTCAAGCACAAAACAACACTAGCCTATCATCATCAAACAAATGGATAAGCAGAGAACTCTAATAGAGAAGTGAAGCAAATTTTGGAGAAAACAGTCTAAAATCCTAGCAAAGACTAGGCTAAGAAGCTAGATGACGCTTTGTAGGCATATCAGACTGCCTTCAAGACACCTAAAGAAATGTTAACTTATAGGTTAGTCTATGGAAAAGCATGTCATCTCTCAGTGGAATTTGAACATTGAGCGTATTGGGCAATAAAACAATTGAACATGAGTATGGATGCAGCTATGGAGAAAAGGCTTTTGCAACTTAATGAGATGGATGAGTTCTACAATGATACATATGAGAATGCTAAAATTTACATGGAGTATATCAAAGCATGGCATGTCAAGTACATTCAAAGAAAGAAATTTTTACCAGGCTATAAAGTGTTGCTATACAATTCCAAGCTTTAGTTGTTTCCTAGAAAACTCATATTAAAATGGTCAGCCCATTCACAGTAAAAAGAGTGTTTCCTTATGGTGTTGTAGAGCTTCATCATAATGAGAAAGGAACCTTCAAAGTTAATGGACAACACCAAAAGCCATACTAGAGGGTGTTGTTGATCACCTCAAGATGATTATCAAGCTCAAATGACCCTAATAGAGGAAGAGTCTGGTTGATGAATTTAACTTAAGTGCTTCTTGGGAGACAACCCAAGTTTCTCAATCACTTCTGTTTAATTTTGCATTAGTTTAGTTGTTAATTGCCTCATCAGTAGAATTTACCTTCTTTGCTTTAGTTTTAGTTAGCCAATTTCAAGTTTTCATCAAATCTTAGTTATTTGACTTCTCCCATAATAATATGCATGAATCTTTGTTTTCCAGATCGAGCACATCCAACAAGAATCCAAAGCGACAAGGAGTGGCAAAAATTCTAGAATTTAAGTACCACGACATCCTATTCTAGTGTTGTGGCATTCATGTGATGCATCCATAGTAGCCACTAACTAGCAGCCAAGTTCCGCAGCATCTAATCTAAATGCCGCGCGACACCCATTCATGACAGCAAGGATTCCAGAACGCGACATCCACTTTAGGTGCCGCAACATCTGTTTCAAATTGGCAAATGAAGCACCCATATGCCGCGGCATTCAAGTTAAATGTCATGGCACTCAATCCCCCAAAATGCCATACACCCATTCAACATATAAGTGTTGCGGCCCTACCTCAATTGCCATGCCATGAGCTCCCTTGAAAACTCCTCTTCCAACCCTTGAAAACATTAGATTCCCAAAATAGCCTTACCACCATAAAGACTCTCCCATCTTCCGTTCACTAAGATCATTTCGCTCTACCACAAGAGTTGGAAATGAAGGCTTCACCCCTTGGGGAGTTTGTGGCACATGAAGGTTTCAAGTAAGTGTTTCCATCACTTAATTGTTGCTAATCAATCAGTGGTTGTTGCTTGTTGATGGAAAGAGGAAGAAGTGGGAAAGAATGATGATGGGTGTGTGAAGGGAGGTTGTGTACATCAACTATTCAACAACAGTTCTGTGTGATGTGGGGGCTTTGTGTTTGTGATTGTGGTAGGTATTTGTCTATGCTATTGTCTCGCTGGATTGTGCAAGAGGACATCAGGGGTTGATGGATTGTGTGGTGCACTTTGAGTTGTGAGTGCCATTATTGCATGTGAGGAAATTAATTGAAGCACTCTACATGTTTGATTAATGGCTCCAAAGAAACAAAGAACTAACTCTTTCCAGAGTGCATTAATTCAACCAACTTTTGTGTGTAGAAGCTGTGGACAGATTAAAAAACTCAATTGTGGGTAAGAAATGCATTCAAGAGAGGGGTTTTTATAACCTAATGAGATGTGTCCATGCAATTATCAAGGAAAGGCATTGGGATGAATTTGCTAAGCAATCAGGTGCGGGTCCCTTGCTCTAGTTATAAGAGAATTTTATGCCAACGCAAGGGAGCACAAAAACTTGAAGGCATTAGTACCGGGCAAGTGGGTTCCTTTTGATAGAACAACAATTAATCAAAGTTAACTATTGCCCAACTTGCCTGGGGATGATTACTCCATGTTGAATGATTAGGGGCTAGGTTTCGATGAGATCATCAGCTTCCTTGCAAAGCTAGGCACTCAGTGGAAGGCATCCAAAAATGTGGTGCTTCATTTTCCTAGATTGAGCTTACACATAACGGGAAAGGTTTGGCATTATTTCATTTTGGCAAAGTTGATGCCTTCATATCATGTCTCTAGAGTCTCAAGGGATAGAGCATTATTAAATTATGCTATAAAAATTGGCTTATCCATTGATGTGGGGAAGATCATTGAGTCATCCATACTGAATATGGCAAAGGGGTTGACACATTTAGGAGGATTTGGTTACCGTTCACTCATTTATGATATATGCTTAAAGGCAGGAGTGGTGACTAGCTTATTGGAGGAGATTCAATTCCCCAAACCACCCATTACTCCAGACATGATTAGAAGACTTGCAAAGACAAATGATTCCAGTGATGAGGAAGAAGACACTACCCCAATACAAGATTTACCAGGCCCTAACAAAAGCACTACACCACCAAGCACTTCTTGACAAGGAGGATACAATAATCTGCTAATTATGAAGCCAAGTTCTCACACTTGTGTGGTGAGATTTTAGAAGTTCGACAAATGGCCACATCGATTAAAATGCGACTTGATTAGTTTTTTGCAAGACAAGAGCAACAGTTCGATTACATGGTGCAATTTCACACTGCTCTTGCCTTAGCGCTGCCCAACCAAGCTGGGCTTCAGACCCCATTTCCTCAAGCTTTAGTGTATACCACAATTTCACCAGCATTTGTGTAACGCCCCGCCCTCCTGGGGTCGTTACTCCACTTTACACCATAAATCCACGTGATCATACCATGATTTTTCCACCTCCAGGGTGGG
>JAYJMB010054237.1:0-28182 GCA_036873735.1 Pouteria campechiana
ACATTGAGGGGGAGAGAGAGAGAGAGAGAGAGAGAGAGAGAGAGAGAGAGAGAGAGAGAGAGAGAGAGAGAGCAAAAGCAAAACCTTAACGTAATCTATAATACTTAACTCTTTTACCGTAACGAAATGGCATACATTGGCATTTGTATATAGAAACCCCATGTAAGTATGGTTGCTTGGAAACAAACAAACCCCATGAAGCCCAACATAAGAAAGCTGCTACTGATACCCACCCCTTATCGATTTGCATACATTCATCTTCCATCCTCGGTAGTATTGCAAGGCGATTGTTCTATGCTAATTCTTTCCCCCAGAATGGACAATGGCCGTAGGAAAATCAACCGGGGGCAGGTCTTGACATAAATCCGCCACATTCATGAGTGGAAGATGGTGATGGTGAAGATTTCTACATATTCATCGATGATAAATACGCTACATTATCACCTAAGTGAAGTCTTAGATACTCTAATCCACCTTATCAAGCAGCAGGTGCAACATCCGCACCATCATCGTCATCGTCGTCATCATCGCCATCATTCTCTCTGTTGGGCGACATGAAGCGGACCTTGTCATCGTCCTTAGCAACTGACCTCAGGACGCGGAACTTGTTATCATCCTTAGCAACTGACCTCAGGACGACGACGAAATTCTCGACATGGGCAATCGCCATTATCGTTAATTGAACAGTGAAACACCAGAGAAGAAAGAAAAAGCCACTTACTTCACTCTGTGAGTTCCCTTGAATTTATACATGGTAGCTGGAGGATTTCCATCCCAAAGGAATCCAAAGGCATGCCCTTCAAGCGCCAGTCGCAGATGCATCTTGCATGCTGACATGGATGTTTTCTGTGGGATCTGTGACGTTCATCTTAAAATCCACCCTTTCCTATCTCTCCTACCCTAAATTTCTGCCTTAATATCTGCGAATAACTGTCGATTTCAGGTATGGTTTCATTAGCCATCTGTTTCGTTTTGGGCGTGGCCCTCTTGATGAATAGAAAATGTGAGTTTTGGGTGGTGGCTTTTTGGTCAGTTAAAACATTCTGAACGGCTTGGATCGTTCACAAGTATGCCATGTTGGCACGTGTGGCACGTCCATTTTTGGTGCTTGAAGTGCCCTAGAGATTGGTGGTCGCTTTTGTGTGGGAGGCAGAAGGGGGTGGCTAAAGCGAGATTCATGAGGTGGCGGGTTGCTGTCCATAGGGAATGCCAGCGTGACAGTGTGGGGGCCAACGCTGGAGGGAGCTCATGGAGGCTGCTTGGACGGCGCAATCCGCACGTGGAAGCAACGGTCCTGCACGCACTCGGGCTCCATCGTCGCATGCAGGTCATGTGCCACGTCAAACAGTCAAAAGTCAGTCAACTTTGGGACCACAGGAGACCTTGGGTTTACTTTGCCATTTGATTTTTCATTTTAAGGGCTTTTTGCAGATACCCCTAAAGGCTTTTGGTTTTGCAATTTTAACTTCATGATATAAGATTTTGCAAACGAATACCTACTTATGAAAATGTTTAACATATCCACCTTCCTCATGAACAGCCATGGCAATTCCACGTATTTGCTAATGGAAAGTAAAATATTTTTTTAAGTACAAAATATCTTTGTATCAATAATCAAGAAAATGTGGTCTATTTAGATATGATTGGGGCCATAAGAAAGGTACTCCTAGATTGGCCTTACTCAATATTGATAACTTCTTGGTTAGATCATTAAGATAAACCTCTAAAATTGTTGATTTGATTGGATAAGCATTCTTGAATGATCAAATATTGACTAGACTTTGTGGCTTATCTTATTATAATCAAGGTCATTAAAGGGCATCCTTAGATTGTGTAACCTAATTTTGATAGACAAGGGCCAAATCCCCTTGTCAGAGACTCTACTTTGAGCATGTTAAGTTTGAGGGATGTATCATATCTTAATTTTTTTTAAAAAATTGTAACCTCATATAGTCAATTACACTTACATACAGAGGATAGATTGGTCATCTTTTAATAGACCCTGATAAGAAAGGCCTTTATGTAAAATACTTTTTATCTATCGCTTGAAAAGTTGTAGAGGCTAATATGCTAGATCTAAAAACTTTAAAGGGCATATAGGGAAACAGCCGTTTCGAGTATGCATTGGCAGTCTGACTCGTGCAAAGTTGCCCACGTGGCTGTGACATCTGGACCAGTCATCAGGTGGGCCCTCCCTACATGCATATGTGCTCAAAGCTTGGCGGTTGGTTGCAGCTCATGTGCATGCTCCAAACTACATGCTAACACTCCAAGGTTAGATTGGCAAGCAAGAGGCATTTATGCCGCAGTTTCCGGAAATTAACATGATTTATTGACTTTAATCTAGGAGCATTAAAAGCCAAACCAACTCATTTTGGTATTACAGAAAGCAACTAGGTTATTTCAGCCTTCACATACGCGAAGAGGACAAAGAACAGCCAACAGGAAGAAAGCTCCAAAGAAACATTAGCATGTGGATGAGTATGCTTCACCACATTCATGGTCTTGGTGAGGATGAAGTGAGGAGAGGAGACGCTAGAGTTTGGAAGCGTTGGAATGTATGGTTTTGTGGGACCGACTCGAACAATGGGCATCCATGGGATGTATGGGACTGTGGGGAGTGGAGGAATCATGTCTGTTAGAGGTGGGAAAAGTGAAATTGTACTGGGGACAACTGCCTTGTCGTCCGTGTCCATAAGATGGCGGATGCCCAAGCACTGATAAGAAGAAAGAAATGAGAGGGCAATGAACAGCTGCAGGAAGGAGGCCATGGAGTACTTCATGGCTGAGGCAGATAAGATGAGAAGGCGCTTGGATTAACAACACAAGGGAATGATTTTATAGCGATAGAATGAATTGATTAGGTAGGAAGATGGTCACTTTAGTTGGTGTGCATCCATGCATTATGACACAGATGATGGTAAACCATGTAAATTCTTCAAACGGGCAAATACATTGGAAGACTGAGTTCCCTCTCCTACATGGGGCCTAACACTCTGGGTGGGTAGATAGTAGGCAGCACCTGCAGCCGGCATGCTTCAAGCTCGCCATCCACACTTTACCTAGCTGTTAGAATAAAAGACTAGTTTTATGTCCATCCCATCAGATCATTCAAGCTTTCCACGAATTAAAAATACTAATGATCATTTTTTTTCTTTCTGTTTTTCTTTTTTTTTTTTTGTAATGGATTTAGTGAATTAAAATCAGATATTGCCGATCAGTGGGTGGGTAATTTTTGCTAGAATAAAAGGTTAGATTTTCAGAAAGATTAAATAAATAATGAAATTTACCAAAAAAATAGTAGTTTAAGGCTTAGACAAAATTTGTTGCCTTCTCTATGTGCAAACTGAAATATAAGTGTAATTTGTCTTCAGGATACAATGAATTCACGAATTCAATAAAAATCAATATTAAGATTTACGCTTCTAAGTGTTGAAGAGATCCTTATTCGAAACTATCTTTAAATGCTCAAAAAAAATTTATGTAAATAGAGATAAAATAGTATGTAATGCTATCTCAAATTCTTACAATATCAAGTAGAAGAAAAAAAAAATCCGACACCCTAACACAAAAATTTATAGAAAATAAATAAGTTCTGTAGGAATGCAATGCCTCTTCGCAGAAGACACCAAAGCATCCTTCTAAAACATTGAACACTCCTTGAGTTTAGAGACACAACCATTCACTTAAATAGACATTGTGAAATGGTTTTTCTTGTCAATTTTCATACAATTTATTTAACTAATTGTACTATGCCAAAAAATATATTAATATATTCTAGCTCCTAGTGACAATGCGCACATGCAAAGTGCAAAGTGAACCAAAAGATGCCCAAGCAGCCCCTTACACTTGCACTGCATGTGTCCTTTTAGAGATTCAAACCTAGGCATTTTGTAGCAAAACCTTAGTATATTACCACTATCCCATATAATAATTTTGAAATATTCTTTAACAACAAATAATAATAATATTTTATTTTTGAATTTATTTTAAACTAACAATTTTCAACAACTTTCATGTGATCATACTTTCCACATTGTCAGATAAGGATGCATTTCTTTTATTCCTAATGGGCAAGTTACAGCTATGTCAAGTGCACTAAATGACAGCATGCCAACATCAGGCTTCAAAGGAGAAATGACAAGGTTTGATTTATTCGAGTTTCTTCCCCCGGAATTTTCCCTTTGGAATTTTGCTGAGTACACCTCTATCCAGCTTCTGGTATTGGTTCTGGAGCTGTCCAAGCAGATTATATACAAAGTCGTCAACCTGGTCTTCATACTTTTCATATACCACTGGCAGAGTATGAGCAGCCACAAAGCCTGAAATGGAGTAGAGGATCTTCATCATTAATGTTCATCCCAGGTGGAAAGCTTGCATATGAGAAAATAGGAATTCATTCAGTTCAATTGGTTTTACGAACTAGACCGGACCGTTATTCATTTCTGTCAGCAATTAGCTCTCAAATATTTGCTCTGACTAGCACAACTTTCATCTAGTTAACCGAATGCATAAAATAATAACCAAAAATTGGACAGAAAATCTCCAAACACTCACATTTGTATGACTCTGTCAAGATACGTATTAAAGATGATTAAGATACGTATTTAAAAATGATTTGGATGATGCCAGCCATTAGTGATTGGCTAGTGTGATATCTACCAGTCATTGTCTAGCCTGGAGTGATTGGCTGGTCCATTAGTGCCCTCAAAGAATTGCTTTCTATATTCTGTTCAAGGTGCGGCCTGGGGAGTTTGGGTGGATAGTCAACCCATGCAATCAAAAGCTGCCACGCAAAGCCAAGGTTTTGTCGGAAGATATCACCTCCTCCAACCCAACTCAACACATAAAAAGCTCAACTTAAAGACCAACCAACCCCACACTTGAATTGATGTGTGCAATTGAACTAGGTCAGCTAGGCAACGTGTAAACAAATGAAGTCTAAAATTGAAGACGAATGAATCTAAAGGGAAAAAAGCACTTCATGGAATATTTTCATCAATAATATGAAACGTGAATTTAAGTTTCTATCACCCTGGACCCATATGCATTTCAAGTTAACATTTTCTAGCTCAAACCAATCTCTAAACCTTAAAAACCCAAGCTTGGTCCAAGATCAGGTTCAGATTGATGCAAGCCAAGTTACTGCACCTGTTCAAAGAATCAAAGATTTTGATACTTCAACATAAATTTGATTCGTAGTGGGGAAAGCCATGGAGTGCAAACAATTTCAGCACCACAGAATTTGATGCTGTTCAGAAAAAGGGAGAGACAGGAGGACGTCCCTTTGACAACTAAGTAAGACTCTGAATTATAACTTGCAACATAGATTTGCAGCAGTTTTCACGGAAAAGCTTTTATGGACTGTAGTTTTTTTTTTTTTTTAAAAAAAGAGGTTTTGCATATCCTCCAACTGAAATAGGTAATTGCATATCCACACTACCAACTACCCTTACCATTTCTACAGAACAAACTGCAAAACCATCTAGCTGAGGTCTTTTGACATAAATGAAGCTCCAGCTGTGGCCACTTGTTAAGAAAGCACAAAGAAAATCGACTGAACTCTTTGCCACTAAGTAATGAGTTAACTACCCCCAGTTTATTCGGTTTCAGAAGCCAAAAGATTAGATCAAACAGTGACAACTAGCTGTCTGATCCTTCTCACATGCATTGGCACAGGTCGTTCACAACAGCGCTGCTTTTAAAACGCATCGCACTCGTTAACCACAAGGCCCACACATATAACCTAGGACTCACCCCTTCACCTAGGCGATGTGAGATCTCACAATTCGCCCCCCCTTGGGCTCCAGCATCCCCGCTGGACACACCACCTTAGAGCTATTGGAGGTTGACCCTGATACCATATTGTAACACTCTGGGCCTTCCAGTGCGATATTGTCCGCTTTGGCGTTTGCAACAGCGCCACATGGTTTTAAAACGTATCGCACTTGTTAATTACAAGGCCCACACATATAACCCAGGACTCCCCTCCTCACCTAGGTAATGTGGGATCTCACACGTATCAAAAGCACATGTCATTGTTTTTAACTAAAAAAAACTAAAAAATTGGTAAGGATCAATCTGCATCCATGCTATGTAATGAATGCTCATAGTAGCCATCAAACAGGGCAAAAACCTCTGTATTTGGAATTTTGGATGACTTCCAAGAGTAGCAAGCTACCGAAAAAAATCTGTATAGCTGCCCCTGTGCTTTCCAATACCTAAAATAACTCTTTAAAATCAAGTATAGTTCTACCTGTGCAGGAATAATCCATGCAACTGAATCATACTAGATTAAAGGCAATGAAGGATCAATTTCTCACCTACATACAAGACTGTAAGAAAATTGCACCAGCTCCCTATAATTGCAGCTGCCCACAAGCTTGCCAGAACCTGGAGGAAGTTCTCAATGCTCAATGACTTGACACTTAACCATAAACAATAATCCATATCCATAATCAATATTTCAGAGATTTATTTTCAGATAATTCAAGGTTGGGGTACACCATAAACCTTATTGTGTACATGCTTTCAGAATAACTTCAAAAGGGATGCAACTGGCACTAGTAGCAACTAAGGAATGGCAAGGAACTACAATTTGCTAGCATAAATAATAAGAATGAATAGTTCTTAGGAAACTAGTCCTAGTATTCCATTAAGCTAGAAAAGAATCTGGATCAGACAACTGCATAAATTCTCACAGCAAAGAGATAATAACATGCACCAAAGTAATTCAATTAATTAGCTCTGGAGTTCAAGTTGGAACTCACAATAAGAAATTGCTTCAGGTTTCTTCCTGTTGCCACATCCTGAAGAAATCCCAGGAAGCGATTTACTTCAGAACCAATACCAACAGCTATGTTGACAAATAACTCATCGGGTAACACAATGCGCGGTACCTGAGATGGGGACCTGCTCAAGAAGGCGAGTCAAAGGTTATGTGTTTGAGAGCATATAATTTGAAACATATTTGGAAGTTTATGGATCAGCAACTGTATCATATGGATCTAGGATTCTAGATCCCATTGTGATGTATTGGGATCTAAAGTCATTGTGGTTGCCTGCAATTGCATGAGATCATGACAGGTGTGTAGCATTCAAAGTAGTGCAAAATTAGTGCAAATCAAATCCTGATAATTTTACAGGAACAGCAAAAGAAGAAGTGTATCATATGGATCTAGAATTCTAGATTCCATTATGATGTATTGGGATCTAAAGTCATTGTGGTTGCCTGCAATTGCATGAGATCATGACAGGTGTGTAGCATTCAAAAAAGTGCAAAATTAGTGCAAATCAAATCCTGATAATTTTGCAGGAACAGCAAAAGAAGAAGTGTATCATATGGATCTAGAATTCTAGATTCCATTGTGATGTATTGGGATCTAAAGTCATTGTGGTTGCCTGCAATTGCATGAGATCATGACAGGTGTGTAGCATTCAAAGAAGTGCAAAATTAGTGCAAATCAAATCCTGATAATTTTGCAGGAACAGCAAAAGAAGAAGGAGAAGAAGAAGAAGAAGAAGCCTAGATGGTGAGATTTTAGGCCATCAATCAGCAGTGACAAAATGCTACAGCAACACTTTGGAAAAGCCCAAATTCTCAAGAAATCTCCCAATTCAAAAGATTTTTAGGCCATTGTCCTGCAGTGGTTAAATCATAAACTGTATGAAACACTTAAACACAGAACTTAAATGGAATGGAGCCACTTAATCATCATTAATATCTAGATGGATTAAGCCCCCACAAATTCTCATTGAATACCTGTTTAATAATCCTGAAGCATTAGTCCAGACAAACTGAACAAGCATCCCAATGACAAGTGCAAAGCATGTGAGGGCCACAAAATTGTAATTGAGCCATTCAAAAAGGACCCAAATAGCAGTTGCACCAATCAAGACACCTGATGAGATCTTCTTGTTCCTCCATAACAGCACATCAGCAGCTACATGGAAATAGGCAAAAGGAACAAGAACTAAGAAGAGCAAGAGGAAGATCCAACTAGCAAAACCAGACCAAAGAAAGAAGCTTACATTTTCCACCACCCAAAACTTTATGAATGGACTTCTGGCGTCCAAAAAGTCTATTCATCTGTGCTGATACTGTGTTCTCTTCCTCAAAAAATGACACTGATTGCTTCTTAGGATTATTGTCAGATAATGTTTCCATTATACTGTTCAAAAGATTCTCAGCTGTAGTATGCTCGGGCATCTTGCTTTTTCTTCAAGAACCATGAAATCAAGTGTCAAAAAACAAAACAGCATAGCAAAGATGAATTTACATTCAGACAAATATCCGTGAAAGGTAAGCAAGCATCCCCAGATCCGCACACGCAGAGAATATACAAGATAAAGGCCATTCATCATGCAGTCAAAAATGCCTCACGTGCCACACCCACTCAGAAACTACAAAACTTCAAGAGTGGAGTCCAATCAAATTTACTTAATGAGAATTGTGCTTAGAAATCCATTTTCCACCACCATCTGGCCTGCCAAATAATTGGACCGGACATTTAGAAAACAACATGGATCCACCTAATTAATGAATCAGATTGCACATGAGTCCCACATTCTTAGGTACTTGTATTTGTTGTTAACAGATGGGCATCTGCTATCAGCATTGTTTTAGGGACTGACAATACATTCTGGAGCCACTTCCTTGATCATATTCTGCCTGGAAGCTAATTTTTCTTTAGACAATGATCATTACAGCATGCATCTATCATTTCGTACAGAAACATTAAGCTCGGAATGAGGAGCCATTGGCAGAAAATTGGCACATGAATAGTCAATAGACGGTTGGTGTGGTTTTAAACTGCCAGCAATAATGCACCTAGGGAACTGAATTGTAACACTCCTTCAGCATATACAAATGTCACTACCACTGGGGCAAAAGTAGCACCACAATAAGTTAAGACATTCATCAGGTAATCAAAATAAACGTTAGAAGCATTCAACTCCAGTTGCATCCCATTAAAGTATGCCGTGATACATGGTTGGCATAGTAAGGGCCATGAGGTAAACAGTTTCAGGGTGACCCATGCATGCTTGCACAGCATAAACCTTGAAGAATTCATTCCAGGTGCCCCCACAGCTACCAACAAACTATTTTCTTCAAGTTAAAAGCCAAAATCAAGATTCAAAATCATCCCACCATGCTTAAAAAATTCAAAATCCTAACAATTTAATCAACCCATATATTAACATGGTTTCCAATAGAAAATAAGGAACCAACTGAGGAATTATTAATAAAGAAAGAAAGAACAAAACTTAAAAGAATGAAAATTCTTCGCAACACCAATCACATGCGACAGCACACATGAGACTCAACCTCTCGATCTTCCACCCTGGTGAGAAACAACTCCTTGCATATAGTGATAGCAGTTATTCAAACTGCAAATTCTGGATATTAGCTAAAAAACCTCATTTGAGTCACACATTTTACAAGTGCTAAAACCTCAAAGTCCCCGAACAATGATCCAGCTAAATTTTGGGTAAGAATATTTGTGAATTCACTTACAACATGATTTATTACATGTGACTAGCAGGTTTGATGTTCCCTCTGTTCTGCGTGGGGGCCCACCCAAGTGGCCAATATTGATGATTTTTATCCCCCGAAACTTCAAATCGAAGATAAAACTCAACAAACCGTTTCGATATTTTACAAATACAACATGTAGGCTAGAACTACAGAAGGAGAACTAAGGCACGCTAGCACTACACTGCACAAATAATTTCGGTAATAGAGGTGGTACGAGCATCGAAAAAAGAAGGTGCGAATTTCGGCATCCAAGAATGAAATCAGATGCCCATCTTTTTCCGAAACGATCATTTCAGACGAGCACGAAATTCGCACCCGAGATACAAACGATAACACCCGAATATTCCACACGTCACCGCAAAAGAAAAGCTAAAGGAAAGACCAAAATCGCGCTGCGCATTTCAAAAGAACGCACCCGTTTCTTCAACTTCCGACGGTAGAAAGGATGAGCGCATGCATCAAAAAGAAAGGGATGAAACTTCAAATTCCAGGACAAGCAGAGAAAGCAGAACGAAACGCCTCAACCTTTTGGGATTGGATCGTTTGAAAGCTCGATTCCAAGAAAGATTTGAGTAGGAAACGCAGAGAAGAAGAAGCGATGCAGAAGGATGCTTACAAGAAGAGAATCAGAGCTTGGACGGTTGGAATCCAGAGAGGAGGAAGAAGAGACGGAGAATCAGATGAACTTCTCTAAAATCTGCCCAGGCGAGACCGTCCGCTGACTGCTTGACTGCGTTGACGAATATGGGAGATAACGCGCGCGCCTATATAGAACCGATGCTGTTTTCAGAATTAGAGGGGGATATCAGGTACGCTGAGGGAGCACCGAAGGTTGTTGTTTCGTGATGGATTTTTTTCCGACTTTTATAGCGCCTGCTGGGCCCTCAGATAGCCCCATGGGCGTGATGGTGCCCACAGCCCATTGAAGGATAGGTTGGTGGCATTTCCCATTCGGATATCTATAAAAATATTAAAATACGCCAAAACTTAAAATAGATGAAATAAATGCAAGGATCGACGCTTGAAATTTTCATAAAATTCTAGTTATTACTTTGGCTGTAGCATAGGATTTAAGTAATTGAGCAAGAAAAATTTTAAGATATAAAGGCACAGCAAGTAAGAGAATACCTCAATTTATTGACCATATGGAAAAAATATAAAAAGGTAAAAAAAATTAAAAAATGAATAAGTAGAATAAGAGAATAAATTATGTGATGTGATTAAAGATAACAATTAAATATAAATTCAGTAAAGAAAAAATATACAGATTTTTAATTAAAAAGAAAAATAATGATTTATAATATAATTAACGATAAAAAATAGGATGGTTAGCTTTTCCCGATTCCCAGTTCAGGCTTAAGTTGACCTTCTAAAAAGCTACACAAGCTAGAGATTTGCATGTGCAGGATTTTGCTGTGACGCATGGGATTACCGAGCAATCGTCAATTTAAACCAACGACTTCTCCAAAAGAGACTGCGCTGTCTCGAAAATTACGAAAAGAACCTTTCTGACAAAAGGAGCATGGCTTTTAAACGTAGATCAACGCACCTACCCAAAGAAATGCACATGCATCGTGATAAGCATCTTATTATCTCATAAGAGAATGATCTTGTCCGTTCATATGAAAATAAAATATTTATAATACAATAATATAAATGTTAAATAATTTATAAAAATGGAAATTTGATAGTACAACTAGTCAATGCCCAACCGAAAACATGACTCTCATTTCAAGTGAAACGGTCGGATTTTCTCGTAAATACCAGAGCCGATGTGGAGCCATGTCATCAGGTAACACAGGGCATCCGCAGCCTTGTCGGCATTAGCGATGGGGGAGTTGGTTGCAGGAGAATACTTTTCCCAACGCTATGGGCAAGAAGCACGTGAGCATTTTAGAAAGCTGGGATCTTCACGCGACCGACACCATGCGCTGACATCTTCCGTCTATCAGTCAAATGGAAATTTGCAACTGCCATTCTTGTGCCGGTGTTTTACCACATTAGTTCTTTGAATTCGCTTTATGCAGGCATTTTCCTAAATAAATGGCTTCATTAATTAATCATTCAATGGGTATTTTCTTAAATTAGTGAGCACACTATGAGATATATATATATACTTTTGCGTATGTTTAGTGAGAGCTCCTTGGAGATTTATTTGGGTTTCCGTTCTTTTCCTTTTAGGTTATTGAATATCGGACTTATTAAAGTGAATGTGCAAAATTAAGCAACTGAAGGGGGCGAAAAGCAAAACGCCCAACTTTCTAGCTTTTATGTTTGCTTTGGAAAATTTGCTTGCAAGCCTATTTATTTATATGACTGTTGCAAATAGGCATATATTTTAATATTAGAAGATAGCCCATATAATTTGGAAATGAAATTGCAAATACACCTACATCGTTGGAGTTGTTTTAAAAAGTGCGCAAATGATTCCACGTGCCATCATTTTTTGCCCTTCAAAATAAAAAATAATCGGCAACTCAAGCCGCCTTCAAAGTTCAAATATCCATAAGCACGTGATTAGAGGACATGTCATGTGGAGGGCAGTAGCTGCGGCGACGTGATAAGGGTGCAACTTGGGTTGAGTTCAATCAGTTTTGGGTTGAGTTCAATCCTAACTGAGTCCGTCGAACCCAAAATTGAGTCATGCTCAAACCCAAAAAATTGCAATCTAAATCCAAAGAGACTGGGCTCAACTCAAACCCAATTTGTATGAATAAAAAAATTAAAAATATATTATATATATACTAATATACATTTGGCGCCCTAACCCAATAACCCTGAGTCCTCAATCTCTCTCTACGACTTTGCCAGATTGCCATGAAACGAGACCAAATCTATCACTTGCGCCCCTTCTTCTCCATCGCAGCATCATCGATTGCTCTCTGAGGCCATCGCTTGCGCCCAACTGCTCTTCTCCATCGCGGCATTCCTTGATCGCTCGCTACGGCCATTGCCTACGTCCAACTGCTCTTCCTTGATCGCCTGCTGCCATGTTGCACCCGCTGCGTGCAACCCTTTCTTTCCCAATCACCTGATGCCCTCAGCGCCTATGCCCCCTTCTTTTCTAATCCTAGATCCCCATATCCCTTTGGCTATTGGGAGCTTGCGATGCCACCGTCACCCTTCTTCTCCCTCCCCTCTGGCTGCTGCGAGCTTACCACGTCTGCCTACAACGTCGCTGCCCCCTACTTCTCCCTCCCCTCTGGCTGCTGCGAGCTTGCGACATCGCCGCTCCCCCTCTTCTCCCTCCCCTCTAGCTGTTGCGAGCCTACAACAGCAACAATGGCAACAATAATGGTAGCGACGAGAGCAAATATGGAGGTTCTAAAGAATGATGGCAAAAGACTATGCTACAGACAAGGAGTTTCAAGGCCTAAGGCTTTAGCATGCATGAAAGTAAAGCAATGAAGGTGAGAAGTCTCGAGGAGGACGAGTTGTGCAACAAGCCAGCTGGATTTGAATTCACCATCATGCAAAGTTTGTGGGGATAGTGGGAGACCGATCTTCATTTGGGAAGCAATGCCATTAGCCATTGATGATGGCAATGTGGAGAGGAAGAAGCTGGCAAACTTCAATGATGAAGACCCAAGGTATTAGTCTCCCTTTTTTGAATTATTATTAAGATTTGTTACTAGATTGTGATTGGTTGTAGGATGCAAAATTGAAATCTTTAAAGAAAAATTCGATGGAAAATCCTGCAAAGTTTATATAAAGTTTCTCTTGTACATGCTTTGTGTTATCCCTAATTTCACGATTATCAACTCAAAATTCAAGTGGTCCATTTCATTTATCAAGTAGCTAGATGAATTTCATAGGCAATGTCCTATGGGAGGATCTCATTTTTTAGATAGGATACCTTTCCATACGTGTGGCATGCTAGGATGCTCACATCATTGTTCTGTTTTAACACCTGGAAGTAGCATTTCTTGTTGTTAGTTTTTGGTTGATAAGGTTAAGTAAATGGATGTTGAACTAAGGCAACTGAGTTCATTAAATCAATTACTTGAATTTTCCTGAATTCAAATTTCAGGTTATTTATATGATGTACAGGTTATTTATGCAATATAAAACTTGTTTGTTTCAAACATCAGTGTTTGTTTCAAACTTTAGGTTATCCTGATTGTATTTTTTTGTTTCATCAACCCGAATTCTAACCTGAAACTCACTAGAGCTCGATTTTCAAAAATAAGGTTAGGGTTGAGTTTTATAAATAGGGTTAGAATTAGGGTTAAGGTTGAGGGGAACCTAAGTTTCATGAGCCCGAGTTTCACCCTTAGTTATGATTGATATTTTTTTAGTTTCATCAACCCAAATTCCAACCCGAGCTCGATTTTCAAAAATAGAGTTAAAGTTGAATTTTTACAAATAGGGTTAAGGTTAAGGTTGAAATTTTACAAATAAGATTAATGTCAAGGTTGAGGAAAATCCAAGTTTTTACGAATCGGAGTTGCACCTCTAATGTATACAAACCATCCGATCATGTTAAAATATTTGGTACATCTTGTTGATGTATCAGTGTGGTTGCTAACCAAGCCTTGTTCTCTTAACCAATGAAATAAGAGACAAACATATCTCTTTCTTACAATGATATCTTTAGACCTGATTTTTATCCTTAGCCTTTAGCTGAAAATAGAAAAAGATGGAAATTTTTTTTGCCCATTTTAATATAATTTGATATCTTAATTATTTAACAGCTTAATTTTTCTTTGTTGTTACTTGTATTTTTAATTATTATTCTCCATTTTTTTTCTAAAAAAACATATTTAATTTATCTTTATTTATTTTCTATTAGCATATCATGTCATTCTCTTTCTCTCTCTTTTTTTACTATTTTTTAAAAATAATAAAAAATTATATTTAAGTTGGAGTGTGATCATTATGAAAGCCTAACTTAGATTGTAAGCTAAAAAATTGGTCTCATCCAAGGGTTTTAGTAAGTTATTGGCTCACTACATATTCGAAGGACCATTATCGATCATTTCTTGTATAATACGACACATCAATTTTAATGTACTTTATACATTCATGATCTACCGAATTAATGATAATATAAAGAATCACATGACTATCGCAGTAAAAAAAATAGTTGGTGGAGGATGTGAGACAATACGTCAACCACGAGATAAGAATTCAAGTCGATTCAAATGTGGCACTAGCAATTCTTGATGGGCTGATTGAATTTTTATGCCAACTTTGACAGTTGAATTTTACTCATGAATCCTCCATCAGTACCGGAAAAGATTTATAGATTTACCTTGCAAGAAGAATGTTATCTCACTCCACTCAGCGTAACTTCTTCAATGTCTAATTCTACTCTCGTCGCTACAGCGCACTTATACCTGTTGCTAATATTGGCCAAACCAACGCCTAATTGCTTGAGCCACTTAGCTTTTCTATATCCACCAGCTAAGGCATCATCATTGTCCCCACCGCCGCTTTTGTGGGAGTTGCTGCACCTAAATCTCCCACAATTCCATTTATCGTTGCTATATACACAAGGCCTGCTATGACTACTCATTTTACCCCAACTCAACCTTTTGATAAAGTTCTCAATTTGCCCATTGTGGTAAGTTTGGCTACACAATCCAACATTCCCTTCATAGATGTCCCTCTCCCAGCTATTTAATACCAATTTTGTTTAGTAGCATCCTCCTAGAGATTTTTAGGTTGCATGTCATCATCTCACATTGGAATTAGAGGTGGTGGGGGACATGGAAGTGACAGGGTTAGTGTATGACAGCAGAAGGAAAGGATATGAATAAACAGGTGGTGGATTAAAAAAAAGGGATATTTTGGAATCGGAAACGTGCAAAAGTTTTTTTTATCACCCTTTTATATTTTCGATGTGATCTGATGTCTTAATCACTTAATAATTTTATTTATTATTATTGTTATTTGTATTTTCGATTCTTATTTTTTATCTTTTCATACAAAAAATTTACATATTTTATATTTATTTACTTTATTTCTAATAATTACCTCCTTATTATATAAGATTAGTTTTCTCATTTTTCTATATTCCTTTTTACTCACTTCTTTTCTTACTACCAAGTACACCCATAGGTTTCAAGAATTTAATATCTCGAGAAATAAAGATAAGTGTGCGTATCTAGGTCATGTTATTTATAATAAAAATGCGACAAGTAGACTAGGAATTTTTTATGGTCAGTGGCTGATTATAAAGGTTAAGAGCTTTTAATATATAAGATTAATTTAAATAAATAATTTATTACTGGGGCAACTGTCATCTGTCGAGACAATCGGAAGTTTTACTTGAAATTGCCGAGCACACTCAATTTCCAGGAAAAAACTGCAGTTTCAAGGAAACGATGGTGTTTCCTTTCAATTATGCTATTTTTTCTTGGGGTTGGATACACTAGCTGTTTGGTAAAGAATGACACTATTATTGAAAGAAAAAGTGTGGGTACTAGAACTAAGAAATTCAGATATTATCTGTCCAATTAATTTGACATTAGTGTTCCATTGACTGTGAACCATGGCATTGAAATACTTAAGAAAGACATGATGTCTATATTTATTTTTTAATTAATTTATTCTATATGATATTTGAATTTTGGGGTACTTATCAAATTCTACATTTATTTGTTACAGATTGTTTACTAAAGTTTGTGAATAATTAAAGCTATTTACATAAATATTTATTGTGGTATATAAATCAGAATATCTGATGAGAGAGAGAGAGAGCTCAAAAGTTGTAGTTGTGGATGAAATAATTGACATTCTCCTGTCTCTGCTGCTATAGCTGAGCATATACATAAGAGCTTTAACATCCCATCATAATGTTCTCTACAATATTTTACTAATCTAGCGAGTGGTCCTACTCCATTGCAATTATTGCGTACGTTCATGTGGACAATGTTGGCAGCGTGCACTTGTTTGTTTTTGGGGGGGTATCATAATTTGGAGCACAATTAGTGGCCCATCCATCAATTGTCATGTGTCCATGGATATGAAAGCTATTCTCACCATCTTAAAACAAGCCTTGTTGTAGAAGAACACTCAGATGTCTTCAGCTGGACCCATCTCAGTCAATAAAGCACTCAGTTCCAGTGATGGGTGATTGGCAAAACAAATTAGAAAGGAATTAAAAAGAAATTTCAAGAAAAATGCATTTTCAAAAGTTGATTTGAGATATATCAACCATAAAAAACTATATATATATTATCATTACTTAAACGTTCAATTATTATCCTCCTTTTATTTTAACTTGGTTCACTTAATAGCTAATGTCATACCCTACGCTCCTGACATAATTTCCATTTTTTCCATCTAACCAATTCCCCCTAAAAGAGATGTGGAGTACTTTCTAATCCCAAAATTTCTTCTTATTGATCCCTCTTCTGTGACGTTAACAAGATTGAAGTTGAGTCTGATTGTGCAACATGCTCATGGCGGCCGCTGAACTTGAAGAGAAATAATTCCGTTGTAGCGGCTGCGCCAGACAACCCTTTAATGTTTCATAATCTTGTCCATACCCGACCCAACCACTATATTAGTACCATTTATTTAATTAGCATTAAAAATGGTTTCAAGTAGACATCTATGTAAACCTAGCGAATTTTGATTTATTACAGCCCATTCGAAATTTTAATTAAAAGGAGATTTTTGAGCTCATAAAAATAGGTATGGAACAACATCATTGGTGAAAAAGATGAGGTTTCACTTTGCAATGCAACCACAACCATGGAATTATTTCTCTTTTCTGAATTCTTTACTTGTATTCTTTCGTCATCTGCTTTCTTTCCTATAAATGCACCATTGTTTATGGTGGTTGTAGACTGCTAATGCATTAGTTTGGGCGGTGGGGAGGACAGATGGTGTTTGTAGACTGCTAATGCATGAGTTTGGGCGGTGGGGAGGGCAATCTTTAAAGAGGGATTCGTCCTCGTGGAGTGTCAGAAGTATAGAGAAATGAGGGTACTTTGCACTCGGCGATGACACCAGTGATACAGTATTTTCAATAAAAAAGTAATAAAAAAATATTAAAGATATAAGTATTTATGAAAAAAGTAAAATCATTATGATAATCAAGATATCATATCATTCTAAAAAGATATACGGCATTCAAACATGTCCTTTGTTGCTAAAATGAAAATAACACAGGCACCTCCACAATAATCCAATAAATGTCGAGGATAATTTGCATTTCTTATTTTTTTTTTATTCTCACATTTAGAAAAAGAGGCAAATGTTTCATTGATTGATGTAGGAAAAAATAGATAATATAATATTGATATAGAGATGATGTCAGCCTTATATGTAGGGAATAAAAATAAAATAAATATTTTTTAATAAAAGGATAAAGAATGATGGTAAATAATAGAGTTATTAAGATAATTGTATTTTTTTATATATATTTTTATGTAAGGATTATAAAAAGAAGATTTTATACTTTATTTGATTATTAAGATCTTTTACCCCTCTCTTGTATAAAAAAATGAAAAAGTAAAAAAGCCTCATCGGGAATAAAAATAAAATAAATAATTTTGTAATAAAAAGGTAAATAAGGATTGTAAAAAGTAGAGATAATAAGATAAGTTTATTTTTTATACTTTATGTTAGGATTGTCAAGAGAAGCTTTTATGCTTTTTTTTAATTAAAAAAGGGCTTTTACTACTCTCCTGTGTCAAAACAACCACACTGTCATGGCATAAATAGAAATTTATTTTCCGCTTTCTTTTGTAAAAAAAAAATAATTCAACTACTGTTACCTATAAACATCGAAAAGACAACCCCCTAATTTGATAATATTTCCCAATTCCAACGCCTATTACGGTGCTACCGATAAAAATGCCGGACTCAAATATCATTTCTTTAGTCCCAGGCCGGCTGAAAAAGTCACCCCACCCACGTGAATTTCAACACAAATAGTGTACTTCATCCGCAATTGTCAGACAAATCCGTGCCGTCTAATTAGGAACAAATCGCCGGATAAGCAACGGACCGTCCACGAAGAAATTGAATTGGAAGACACGCAAACTGACGTTAAGCACGCGTCGGGCTATCCACATGCGACATCAGGATTAGGAAGCCTCATTCACACCCAGCGCCTTTTCGCGTCTCTGCAAGATTGCTCAGTGGGCAGTTGCTAGGGGAGACGGAAGATGGAGGCGGTGAGGAGATGGGAAGAGCTGCCGATGGATTGTCTAGTCCATGTTTTTGAGCGATTGGGTCTCGAGGACAAGTCGCTGGGCGTCCCCTTCGTCTGCAAGTCCTGGTACGAGGCTTCCCTCAGTCCCGTCTGTTGGAGAGTCCTAGACTTCCGCTCCATCGATTTCGAGCCCGACGGCCCCTTCGCCCACCGATTCCAGCGCGAATACCGCCTCTCCCCCACCTTCTCCTTCTCCGGATTCCTTAGATTCACTGTAAACCGCAGCCGTCGGTCTGCCATCGCCATCTATTTCCCCGACACCCCCTTTGAGATCATGGAGCCCGACGGGTAAGCATCGAAGTCGCACAGCATCGGAAGCATCTGTTTTCAATGGCAGTGCAGTTTATTCCTTGGCGGTCCTGTTTTTCTGATATTGGTGTAGAGTTTTAGGTTTAGCTTTGAAATTTGCTGTTCCATGTTTTGATTTTTTGAAAGGATGCGCTAATTTATTGTTGGAGTTTAATTCTCTTCTAAATTGAAATTGGTGCATATTTGATATGATCGCCAACCGAGAATTAGGGTTTTCGCGTGGCTGTTTTCCTATTTTGATTTTTTGAAAGTGTCCACCGATTCATTTTTGGGGTTTAATTTCTATTGTAACTGAAATGGGTACGAATTTGATTTTTCGCCAACATGGAATTAGGGTTTTTTTCTTTCTCGTTTTGAAATTGCTTATGGTTTTGTTGCAGAGGACTTGTTAATGAAGGATTTGATAGGTAAACCATTGATCTGAGCATACCTTGCCGAATTAGTGGAACTCCTTATATGACTTTTGATATTTAGGTTAAAATCTTTTATGCTTCCATGAAAAGTTCTTCATCTAGAATTGGTTGTGCCACGAAAATTTGATTAAGGAAGACACTCGCACCTCATAGTTCATCCGCAAGTCCTTGTTTACTCCACAAAATAATATATGGAAGATCAGATTTCCCATGGCATTGAAACGGGCCATCTTTGTAAGTCTGTTTACCATCACTATGACTACTAACTTAGCTGGCAAAACCAGCCTACCACTGCTATGATTACTGAATTACCTTGCAAAACTAGCAGCCCACTGACAAAGTCCGTGATTACTTCCTGCCATGATTCTTCCAGAATCAGAAAAGGTTGAGCCAATCCCCCCTGGTTGTCTGTTTTCACTCTTCACCTTTTGCAATAGTTTGCATTTGACAATGCTACTCTGAATGCTTCTCTTCATTCCCGGCCAGTTGTGATGTTCACCAATCCTCTTGTATTGGTACCAGAATGTTCTTCTGCTGCGAATCATGAAAGTATTTCAGTAAGTTTTCTATTTCAGAACATCCATTTGCAAAACCTTCTTGTTCCTGCAATATGGTAAGCTCCCTTTTATCTCATAATTCTGAAATAATTCCAGTCATTTAAGACTTTTGTTCCTGTTCTCATCTCCTGATCATTGTGCCAAGTAAAAGGAATTTTCAGAGTGATCTGACTTCACCAGACTTTGTAAAGACATTGGCTGAGCTATTCCAGATTGCAAACCCTAAAGCATAATCTCTTTTCATTCTACTTGGAACTTCATATTCATTGTCTTCCTATTACAAGTTGTGTTGTCCAAATTAGCCAACCAATGTACTCCCCAAACAATGTTGATGCCTTTCATTTGCAAAGGATATAATTTCATTTGAAAATTGTTATTTTGGAGTTGCAGTTTATCCATTAGCTGCATGTATTTTGAATGAAATTATCTTGCACATATTGCTATTCAGTTTCTTGGCTAATATTTGGTTAATGAAATCATGGGTGCCCCCATATTGACTGACTCTGAAGTTCTCATCTCATTCACCTTTCCTTCAGCCTTTATGGATTTAGGAAATAAGTTTCCTAAAATAGCATGCATAGAGAGATCTCTGCAGGCTGTTCTTCTAATTTTAAATTACTCATCTGAGTCTGAACTCTTTTCTTATTCTCATTGCGAAGTATATATAATTTGACTGGGTTCATATTTCTCATAACTGCAGTAATACAAACTCCTACTTTGCTCCTCCAACTTGTTCCATGTAATCTTCCGAGCTGGTAGATTATTAACAACCCCATCCTTTTCTGACTTTGTTTGCTTTTCCTCTAGTCAATGCAGTAGGTATACACTCAAGACTTTGGGATTGTTTTCATCTGAAACTTCTACTTGACACTGATTCTAGAATCTTTGGCATGCAATCCATTTTAACCTTGGTGCTGCCATTAAGAGTTCAGAAAAAAGGAAAACAATGTGGTTAGATTATATGTTGATCCATTTCCAAGATTAGAGAAATGGGTGTTGCTCTTTTAAGTTGGTGGATCAGATAGCATTTTTCTAATTTTACAATTTATTGTTGCATTGCATTTTTAGCATTGTATTTTAGTTTTCTATTTGACTTTTTTATTTAAGTTATTCTTGAGTTGAAACCACGAAAGTTAGCATAATTGTTACCTAAAACTTTCCAATTATGTAACTGTACAAAATCATACCCCTGATTAATGACCCGTGGCATGCCTGTACTTTTTATTTGTTATGATTTTTCTTGTGCAAAAATCAGTGGTGACTACCATAAATGAAAATTCCTTATGAAAGCTCTGCATTTTGTGGATACCTTTGTTGCTATGGTGATAGGTATTGTATAAGTCCTATTTGTTTGCTTGTTTTTGGATTTCTCTTTAATGGTTTGATCGATATGGTAAATATGATTGAATTCCTTGATCGTTGTCATGATGGACCCAATCCAAGTAGATGCTGATTGTTCACCTTCCAGTGTAGGGCCACAGTCATCCTCTGGTTGATAACGAATGCACTCTGTTTTCTGTTGCACTAACAGCACAAGTTTATTTTTTTAGAAAGTGCTCAGTGGTGGTTTTGCTTTACCTTTGAAGGCACATTGCATGCATCTACCCTCGTACATTTTATTATTGAACTTGGGATGATGAATCTCTGATGAAATAATACTTATGAAGTAACAAACCGCTGTTCATCCATCCATGAAACATGTTTTTTGAATGTGGCTTTTTTGGTTTGATTATTAAACCATAATTGTATATCTCTATGGTTTTTAAATGGATAGATCTGTATGCACCCATATGTGTTAGCAAGCTTGAGCTGTTCCTGTTTTATCCTCAGCAATAGAAGTGAACAAACACCCACCCACCCCCATCCCCTCTTTCTGTTTAGCTGTCCTTATTCTGAATTCAAATTCTACTTAGCCACTGGCCCATTTTATTAGAAAACCAAGGATAATGTCATGACCATATTGTCTGATTTCTTGCAGATTGGACGATCCAGACTTCACATCTACATTTCGACGTTTTTCTCTGGATGACTTGATTTATATATCTGATGAGTGAGTTCTAACACTCCCTTCGCTATCTTTTCATAGTGATCATTTCATCTACTATAAAATTTAAAGGGTGCGCCCATTTCAAATGCATTGGCAGGCCTTTGATATTATGAAACGTCCATGCTAGAGATGGGAGCACAGCAGTGTTGCTAGATCTTAATTCTTAACCAGTATCCTAGATGAAATTTGACTTGCATTAGTATGAGTATGGCATCCATGTTCATAGTAATGTAAATTTGCACATATTTATTTGTTATTCCTTATGAACATTTTTTGCACTGTGAATGGTATAAAATAAATAAATAAACAGAAAATTATTGTGCACATATATCTTTTTATATTATAATTATTTTAATATAATTCACAGTACTACACAAGGGAGATCTGCATTAATCATGCCTATCGTGACTTTTGAATAGTATTTTATTATTATGACACTAAATTCCACTGGCTAAAGCATGTGACCTTCGGGGCGAAGTTAGGACTATGGTCATGTTTGTTTGTGAATTCTGGCGGTTTAAGAAATCCATCTTGGTTTAGCTTTTGGGGACATATTGATCTTATTCAGTAAGACATGATCTTGTTCATATGTGTCTGATTAGGCATGCTGATGGGTCTGCGCAGCCTGCCTGATATGAAATGCCCATTCCAGCTTGGACCTCCCCAGTAGGCCTGTGGCAGTCTTGGACTTAGCATGTAAAGTGTCACTAATTTCTTTGTGAAACTACTTTAGTTAGCTATAAATCTTATGAATTAGGCCATGAACTACCAACAACAAAAACAAGAAATATTAGTCAAAATCAAGTGGTCGAATAATTGCTTTTCAGGTTCAGTCCAGGGCCTTCATGCGGCTAACTTGAGGTAAGGTTGGTCAGGCATAACTACACTATATTTAGTGCTACCCACCTCCACAATAAAGACTAGTCCTCTTCTCTTTAACAATATATTGCTGAGGGACACAGGTTTGCCTCTCTTTAGAGTTGGTTGGTTGTGTCCATTGCCCTTCTGCTGTGATTGTTGTACTGATTTTTTAGCTCAACGTCTGCAGATGCCCCGCACTGAAAATCTTTAGATGGTGTTGTCCAGGCGAGGAAGTCAGGAGACATGTTTCAAAATACATTCACAAATGGAAGAATCTTGAGCAACTGTTCATGAAAATAAGACCATCATGCTTTGTTGAGGTCGTCAGTGAAATCTCACATAATTGCAAAAACTTCACAGGGCTCACTGCACGATCTTACCTCACTGAATCAGATGCCAGAGCCATTGTCAAGTTCCTTCCGAAAATTAAATACTTGGACCTAAGCAATTCATTTGTGAGCAAAGACATTCTCCCAATCATACTGGATGGCTGCAAGGAGTTGGAAGAATTCTATGTGAGAAATTGTACTGCTTTTGAGGTAGATGATGAGATCCTGCGGAAAGCATCCCATCTCAAAGTCTTCAAGTATGATGGTTCGGAGATATGTGTGGATCATTTCAGTCGCCTGTTTGTGCATGTTAGAGAGCAGATAGCAATTATACTATCTAATTACCTTTCTGATAACAGTTCAGATGAAGATTAAATCCCTTGAAGTTCACATTGGAGAAAGCTTTTCAAAAGGATGGTTCTGGAGATGGTTCTGCTCTATGGACATGCACAAGAGAGATCAACATCAGAAGTTTATCAAGCTTCACCTCACTTCTTTGGCGGTTTTGACTTTGATAGCCCATTCGCCAAAGGGGGACCTGAAGGATTTCAACGATTCTGTTGGTGGCAATTCCCTCTTGACCTTTTCCAACAGTCCCCATTTAAGCTTTTCTCTGGCAGGTTGCCCATATTTCAGTAAGGCTTAGACTTTCTGATGGAGGCCGAGCATTGGTAGCGGGGTGAAACTCTCGTTCCTACAAAGGTGTTCTATACAAGGAGGAGTCATGTGCAGGGCTTATAGTGCACAATGCTATGATGGCCATTTACTTCCTGTTTTGTGGGGGTTGTTTTCAGTTTCAGTACATGTACATGTGTTTAAGGACTTAAATCACTGGTCTGGGGAAGTGATTTTGAGCCCATCAAACATGCAGGACATGAGGATGGACGGTTTGGATGTCTGAGGGATGGATTGATGAGCCTTCTAAACTCATGTCCCGAATTCAGACTCAAATATCATTTGCCAGAGATAGGAAAATGCAATTAAATCTTGTAATCGCTGCGCTCCCCTTTTTTTAATTGATAAAATAAGACGTGAGCCATGTGCCATCTGATTTGAAGGGTAGGCAGTGTGCTGTTCGCTCAACAGCTGGATTCACAGGAATGGAAGAAATGAGGGGATAAAAAAAAAAAAAAAAAAAAAAAAAAAAAAAAAAAAAAAAAAAAAAAAAGATGTCCTGCCTGCCTGGAATGAATGTATGGGAATGCTTCCGATGCTGTTAAGTTTAATATTGATGCTGCTATAGTAGCGCGCCTTTCTTAGTCTCTCTGAATAGTTTCTATGCGGAGGCTTGGCGAGATTTTTTGTAGTTCATGAAATATAGGCTATAAAAACCTAAGTTAAATCCAATTTAGCCGCATGCTTTGTTTGCGTTTTTTTACCAAATCCGTTTTTGCCCTTTTGGCATGGTAAAAGGCATGCCAAAAAAGAAAAAATGTACTCAACGACGGTAAGCTAGCATTCCTCTTATTAGAGAGGTGAAAAATGTAGCTTCGGCTGTAATGATTTGCTCCAATGGCGTCATTTGTTTTTTGGCATGAAAAATGAGGCGTAGAACACATTCAGTACGTGAAGATAACCCATAACGAGTAGAGCAACATGAGAGAGAGAGAGAGTCCATGTTTAAGGTGTAAACTTTCACATTCAATTGCCTAGATTGTAGCTATAGCTGACGGCAGCAGTGGCGTAGGAATGGAATTGGCATGAAATGATTTGATCATCTGATCTTTGATATGATTTTTTGGACTAGTTCTCCTATTTTGAGGACTAGCATCATGCAGGGCGCTCATTTTTAGGATTAAAAACATTTCTATCTCATGATAGAATAGAGAAAAGTATAGATGTGTTGATCATTTTTTCATGCACAATTTAGGTTGGAGGTTTGGATATAATTATGTTATAGTATATAAATATTTATAGTTCATATAAATAATATCCTATATCCACCTAATCAATTAAAATGAAAATATACTAAACAACCTCCATGATTAAGAATGTTTGCCTAACATAATTATTTATTATTATATGGTTAAAATGTTTCTACATACGTTAGTTATTATGATTCTAATATATAAATACATTATTTATCATCACATGTCCACTTGCTCTATTTAATCTTTTATGGACTTCTAGTAATATAATAATTATTGTCATATCCCAATGATACCATGGATATCTTTTTAGATTATCGAGGGACACTCGAACTCCCAATCTTAGGTGTGGTGCACACATATCAATAAAATTTTGAGGTAGACAATTTGAGTATGATAATTGGTGAATAAAAAAGATAACACTTTGCCTACATTATATTAAATTGAAATAGCTATATAAATAAGATAAGAAACGACAACTACCTCCATGTAACTTTTATTTCTTCAAAAGTGTGATTGAGAATGATGCAACGGTAGGGTGTTAAGCTTTTTCAATGTGTAACAGTAGGGTGTTGGAGAATAGGCATATAAATGGCAAATTAAGCTTTTCATCATGATCCATCATAATTGCTGAGCCAAATATTATTCATCTATATATCATTCCCAGAAATTTCAGTTTACTTGAAATACTTAAAATAATTTCCAGCATCACTTCATCAGGACCCATTTTTGAGCGAAATCATCCAGCCCCCCATTTTCACTTTGGAATTGGAAGGTGTTTAACAAGGAAGGAGATGATCTTCTTTGGTCTCCTATCCCGAGTGAGTATATACATCCTGCTGGATGGACAGGACTTCAATCACACGACTGAGGTTGGAGCCTAGAAGAAGAAGTGGCAATGGGATGGCCGTCGGCCTAAGGTATGCCTCATTTATGTCCTTCCATGCACTTGTAACCATTTTTCGGACCTTGATCATCGCTTCTTCCGAAGACAACCCGTGCTCCTTCACCTAGCACTCCACAATCGAAGCAGCATGATCCCTTTGTTGCTCCAACTTCATTCATCAACAACAAAAACAAGAAGAGAGATAAGAATCCATGCTCTCTCTCTCTCTCTCTCTCTCTCTCTCTCTCTCTCTCTCTCTCTCTCTCTCTCTCTCTCTCTCTCTCTCTCTCCCACACACAAAGCTAACTACTTGAAATAAGAATGAGTTCTCTACTTTAGGGGGTGTGTTTAGATCTGTGGAAAAGAGTTTTGTGTTTGGGCATGCGGTATAGTGGAGAGTGCATTGCAAAACAAATAAAATAACATGATGAGCAAAGGTGCTGTTATGTGTGTATTTGAAAAAGTAAATAAAAGAATGAAAAGACTAGGGGAGAATAAAAATATATAAGGATAAATGTTAAAAAAAGTAAAAATAATAATTGAAAAAAATAAAAGAATTAGTGAATATTACTCCGTTTTGTTAGAATGTGGAGTGTAGTGTACTAGAGAGTGCATTTATTCCCCACCATACACCCTCCTTACATGATGGCCTAATATGTCATTAATGAGTCGGCAAATGATGCGAAGATCCAAGATGAACTTGGGGTGTGGATTCAGCCAGTCGACGAATGTTTGCTTGCCATATCTCCCATGCCAACGTAAGCTACACGAGTGAGTAATGGGTAGCCGCAGCTGATCAAGGAGGCCTCTGCTAGCATAGGAACATGTTTTCTGTTGCGCCATGCGGCTTCATCAAAGTGAGTCTAGACCATCAAAGTCACCTGATCATACGCATCAAACCATACCACTCTGTTAGAAAATTCATTGGAGGAATTAACTTACGTTTTACTATCCTAACAACCTTTTTTATTATTATTATCTGTATTTTTAATTATTATTATCTATTCAATAACATTATTTTCTTTTTTTTTAATCTATTTTTTTATATTTCACTTTTTCTAACTCTTTAGTAAGGGAGTTACTTCTCCTACTTTTTTTACGTTCTCATTTGTGTGATTTTCATGAACATCGGTGCCTGCACCAAATTCAGTTATGATTCACTACTTTTAGGATTAAATTTATCATTTTTTTGCTTAGTGTGCAGTAATATATCCAAATTCCCCTGCATTAGCATTAAAATGCTCCGAATTAACCATGCAGATCCATGTGACCCAGAAATCAGTAGTCAAGCAAAGTTTCGGCCTTTTTGCATTGTTTGACATGAACTTGTGGGGATTGGATGGATTTAGATGTCTTGCCTGTTTCTTTAGGAAAGCTGTAAGGTCGAATTTTTTGCCGGGCATCATCCAGCTCTCTATTTCATCTGAAGTTTTCAGGAGTGCAAGGTAGCCAGCTTTCATGTAATCTGGCAGTCCTGCTGCTGCCTCAACTTCCCACCTGTGAACTGCATCATTGAATATCTCATGTTCCTCTAAAGTGCCATAAACATCATATATATATATCATCAATTATAAATATAATTATTATTTTTAACAAAAATAATAATATATCATCATATTATTCTCTGTGGTCGGTCTTGCCTTCCATCAGACCATATGTTGTCAAACTAAAGACCTGAAAATAAAGCTATATATTTTGGATCATAACAGAGCAAGTTACTTATGATTTATCGATTAGATAATGTTCTATTAATATTCTTATATATGAATGTATCTTGCAAGCCAATTATGAGGAATAAAAAATCTATCATAAAAGGTCTACGATAGTGTTTGTGACCACAATTATTAGGCAAATGGCAATGATAATCACACTCTGTACATCATCCTTCGATCATTTCACACCACTTTATTGAGGAAAAAAGGTGCAAAGTATAAAAGCTTATATTTTTCCTTAGGGCATGATCGGTTGCATGGAAAGAAAAGCAATCATATGGAAAACTCATTTTTCAAGATTTAATTTGACATATACTCTTCCTAACAGTTTTTTTTTTCATTATTACTTATGTTTGTAATCATTTTTCACTTATCTCACATTATCCTGTAATTTTGGATAATATAGCACCAATCTAGACATCTGATCAGCATTTCTCTATGGAAGAGAGAGAGAGAGAGAGAGAGAGAGAGAGAGAGAGAGAGAGAGAGA